>PVIY010043052.1:0-20562 GCA_004026745.1 Myrmecophaga tridactyla
TTATCAGGGGTTGAGGGAAGCTGGCAGGGCTAGTGATGGTGTGTCGGGGGCTGGACCCAGGGACTCTCAGAGGAGGGCTCCCGAAACACTCCACACCCTCACCCACCTTTTGCTTTTCCAGCTCAAGGCAGTGGAGAGGGGGAGGGTTTGCAGGAGTGTCCACATGGACCATTCTCAGCACAGGGGCTGAGGACCCGTGTTCCACACTTGTCCATTGAGGTGTTGGCTGGACTGCCAGTTGAGCCCCAGCAAACTTGGGGCGGGGGTGGCTGGGGTAGGGGGTAAGGAGGGGCGATTCTGGCAGGGTTGCAGGGTGGGGGCAGGACCTTTCCCATTACACAGCTCTGCAGAAGGACTTGGAGGGGTGTAGAGAGGGGACCCTGATTCCTTGCCCCATCTCCTTTACTAGAACAAAGACTCTTAACTTAGGCACCTGTGCCAGGAAGGACCAGAATCATCAAAAGGATTGTTAGTCCTTTGTGCAGTGCACGATCTGCACATCTGCATGTGACAGTCCTTTCTCAGCTGGGAGCATTTCCCTCTCAGGGATTCCCAGGTAGCTGTCTTGGCTGGACCACGGGCTGGCAGCCAGGTCCACGTGAGGAGGGAGTCTGGTCGTAGAGATGGAACCTGGGGTTGCAATGTGTGGGGTGCTGACAGGTAGTGCCAAGGGCATGGTCTTGGGTGTCGGGGTGGGGTGGAGTGGGGAGGGCAAGGGATTTCCATGTGGCCTGAGCCTGGAGAGTATGCTTGCCTGTATGCGTAGGAGCCCAGCCTGGTCACTCAGTCCAGGAAAATGGTCTTCAAGTGCCTACTCTGGGTGGAGCGCTATCCTCAGCATTTGTGTTTATGTGAGTTGGACTACGTGTCCTAGTGTGTATGTGTGTCCACAGAAGGGCGTGGGGCTGAGCTTTCTCTCCCCCGGACGGCTCCAAAGAGCAGAGCGGTGATTCACCAGCCCTCACCCACCCTCACTTGGTCCAGCCACGGCCAGAGCATGGGGGGAAGCGAGACAGGGAAGGCTTGAGGAGGATTTTACTGGGTTCCCCTGCATTGCTCCCTGGGAATACACTTGAAAGTATACCCTGTTTTCTTCCCACCCTCTAGATCCCTGGACAAAAGTGGGGGAGAGGGGAGGGGATGGCTGGTGTTGGGGGCAGGGAGACACTGTGGGGGAGAAGAGGCGTGTGGAATGGTGGGACAGGAGAACCGGGCCCAGGGCGGGGGAGGAGGGGCGGAGGAGGAAGTGGGGAAATGCAAACCAAATGTTGGCCCAGGGTACCGGCAAGAAAAACAGACTCTCGCGGGAGCCTGGAACTTAGCTCCCTTTAAAAAGGGCAGGAAGGGCTGGGACAGATGTTTGGAGAAAAGAAAGAAAGAAGGAAAAAAAAAAAAGAAGTAGGAAAAAAATTGGAATGAAATCCACAGCCTGGGGGCAGGGCCATTCTGCCTCAGTCCTGGGCTGGATTCTCCTGTGTTAAGGCCTGTCCTGGGCTCTGAGCTGGTCGCCAGGGCTCCAGGGCCCATCCTAGCTGTGCGTGTATGTGTTCCCAGGGCAGGAGGACATGCGTGTGTACTCGGATAGGAGGCAGGGGGCTGAGGAACCCTGAGGCAGACTGTGCCTTCCTGGGGCTGTCTGTCAATGATCTGGAGGCTCCTAGCATGAAGTCTCCGTACTGGTTTGCAGGGGATGGGAGGTCTGCAGTGAGGGAAGCGGACCCCAGGCCTGCCAGCCGCTGATCAGAAGACAGGAGGGGCCTTGGTAGCTCAAGGGGGTTGTGTGTCTTTGGTGAGGGGGTATGGCTTTGGGGAGCCTTGCCTCCAGTAGCTGTGTCTCTGCCCTATCCGCTTCACACCCTCTGCAAAGCAAGGCTTCTGATCCCCAAGGCCACCCAGTGGAGCTTGGGAGGAGGGAATGGAGAGGAGGCTGGGACAAGGGGGTGGAGTGGGGAGAGGAGGAGGAGGAGGGAGGGTGAGCTGGAGGCAGGCAGAGGAGAGGCCCGACAGATGCTGGCTGAGCCTGAGCAATAGCGGTTAACTCAGAGAGAGCTCCCCACTGCCTGCTCTGTGGGGCCCGAGAGCTCAGGAGGGGCCGGTTACAGGGCTCCGGACGTGGTCGGAGGGACAGGACCCACCGAAGATGACGTGGATCTGTCTGTCCTGCATGCTTTGGGTAGGTCCAGCTGCTTTACTCTGGGATTGCCCTCCTCCGTGCTCCACCTTCCACGTTATCCTTAAACAGAGAGCCTGAGGTGGGTGAGTGGGTGGGGAGGGGTGTCGGCAGTGAAGGAGGGAGGCCTCTCTGCCACTGATGGACAGAAAGACATACTGACTTAAGCAGACTCTCAGTCCCTGGTTCTATGGACCAGTACATCACCCCCACCCTCCGCCCCGCTACTGAGTTCATGGGCTATAAGTAGAAGGAAGCCATCAAGAAATTGTTTCTTTTTTTTCCCCTCCCCACCCCTGCCCCCTTGCAATGGGGTGAAAATTCTTTGTCCCCCTCTGTGGCTAAGCCCAAGACTTTGAGGAAGGGGCAGTAGTATGGGTGGGGGCCCGGGGAACAGGAAATATTGACCCAGAAAATCAAATCTGGAAAAGCCAGGCAGGGAAGAATTCTGCTTGGATCCCATCACTTGTATCCCTTCTAGACTGGATTTCAGCTCCCAACTGCTGTTATCCCTTCCTGCATAGCTCCCGCCTCCTGACTGGGAGGCAGCCATGGTCTCCTCCTTTTCCCCACTTACCCCCCTTTCTCTTTTGGCCCCAGATTCAGGAAGGGGTGAGGGTGTCTGGGGGTAGGATGGGGAGCACATGGTGAGAGCTAGTCTGCTTCCAGGCCAGTGATGGTGGACAGAGGCTCCTGGGGTGCGGGATTGGGTGTGGGAGAGGACCGACTGCTGCGGGGGGCCGGAGGCAGGGGCAGGAGGAGACCCCTTCCTTAGGAGGAGGCAGCCCTGGCACTGTGGGGGCTGGGCAAAGGCATGCGCAGGGTCAGGGCGGCGGGGGAGTCATCCCTGGCTGAAGTTAATGTCCGTCTTGGAAAGAGTGATGGCTGGCTTGGGGGAGGGGGCTTCAGGCCTGGGATCCAGATGTGGCCTTGCCTGCCCCTTTCCGCCAGCCCCCAGAGGGCCCTTAGTCCAGGCAAATCCAGGCTGAAGGCGGTGGTGGGAGATCACACTTGGGCCACCAGGTGTGCTTCTGGCAGTGAAGGGAAGGGTGGGGAGGAGGGGCTGGCATGAGGGGGTTTGGGTGGAGTGCTGGGCTGCATGTGGGCATGGGGTCTGAATAACAGACTGGAGGTGCTCAGAGCATCGTGCACGGAAGACAAGGCAGTGGTTCACTGGGCTGAGGTTGACATCTACACAGTGGGGCCCTTGGCTGAGCTCATCTCCCCAGTCCGTTCCAGCTCCCTCTGACAGGTCCTGGGAGGTCTGAGGACTGTGCTGAGGATGGATGTGGGGCAGCAAGGCAGCCTTGCAGTGGGGAGGCTGGCCGTTAGGCTTCCAGAGCCCATGTGCTTTAGGGGCCACTTCAGCCGGGAGGTCTTAGGAAAAGTGCTTCACTGCAGTGAGCCTCAGTTTCCCCATGGGTGAAATGAAGATAATAAAAGATGGTTATGGGGGGGGGTAGCCATTAGATTCTGCATGGCAGTGCCTGGCACATAGAGTGCCTTAGAGATTTAAGGCCCTGCCTGAGGGTTGGAGGAGGGGTACTGGTGACCCAGGGCTGCTTTCTTGGGCTTCTTTAAGACCCTGCCTCCCTCCCCTCCCTCTGTGAGAGAATGTGGCAGGCACCTGTGGGTGGGAATGGGAAAAGAAAGGTGGGCCTTAGTGCTCATCCCCAGGGTGGGCTGCAGTCTGGAGGTGGAGTGGGAGCACAGACCAGACAGAGGGAGGAGTCCCAGCCACGTCTGGTTCTTGTTCCCCCACCTTCCACCAGCTGCCCGGGGTAATTGCACCAGCTTTCTTCTTCCCTCCTGGGTGAGCTTCTGCTGAGCTAGGGTATGTGTATGTGGTGGGGAGTAGAGGGATAGATGGAGGCCCTGGAGACTTGGCCAAGGGGGCTGCTTCTGCTTCGAGCGGGCATCTGGTGGGTGGGAAGTGTGCGGACTTTCTGGGGTCAAATCTAGTTCTGTCATTTACCAAATGGGAGACCTTGCACAGAATGGTTCCCTTCTTGAGCCTTGGTTTCCTGATCTGCAAAACAGAGTAGTACACAGTACAAATGGCTGCGGGGAGAAAGAGAAAATGTGTGTCTAAGGATCAGGTGCCCAGGCACACAATAGGTGCTCAGTAAATGCCAATCCCTCCCCCACTCCCCAAACTCCTGTCTGGCCCAGGGGATCCTGGTTTCTCAGACTTGATGGGGGAGGCTCTCCCTGAGCAGAGTGTTGTGGGACAGGGCGTTACCCCAAGGCTCTGTGTCCGCTCCCTGCCTGGATACTGTGTCCTGCTAGTGTGAGGACAAAAACTGGTTGGGTCTGTGGCCTGAGGGAGGTAAGCTGAGGCATAGTCTGGAAGAGGTAGGTCTTGTGCCCCAGTGTGAGTGGATATGCGTGCACATGTTCTCACACAGGAGATGGCTGCAGACATTTTGTCCAAGAAGTAATGTATTGGCAATGCATAGTTTTAACAAGCTCTAGGAACAAAAATCACTTTATTAGCTCAGGAGCATGGCCATATTTTATGCATAACTTGATTTGCTCATCAAATGCTCCCATTTGCTGTTACATATTCAAGAATGTTTTATTTAGAAAATAATTACATGCCTATTAATTGAGGCTTTTTGTGGTAGTGCTGATGGAGTTAGAACTGCAGGCCTTTCTTTCCAGAGGGGCTCACTCTGTTCTCAGGGACTGGGGAGGGGCTCTTTAGGGAGGGGCTGAAAGAAGCACAAGGCAAGGGCTGGGAAGCAGATCCAGCCCTGGCCCTGCCCTGAGCAAGCTGCATGGCCTTGGGCTGGACCCAGGACTTTTCTGGATCTCCCAGGGGCTTGGATGCTATTCTCTAAGGCCACTTCTAGCTGCAGACAAGGATATGTTCTGTTTTCTGGAGTTGGTGTTTTTCTCAGTGCTAAGTGCACAGTTTTGTCACAAGGGTCCCTGTGAGCCCCCAATTTCTTGTGTGCAGTTCCGGTCGTGCAGACCCCAGGCTGACCCTCAGCTTCCTGCTTCCTCCCTCAGGAGTTTCGGTCACCTGGAAGGGCTGTGCCCACCTGGGGCATCCTGACCATGGGTTTGGGGGCTGGGCTGGGTTGCTGAGACTAATCAGGGTCTGAAGCAAAACCCCTACTATGCAAATTTTTTCAAAATGATGTTTGGGGCACTGCTTTTGGCAGTGTTGAAAGGAGGTGTGGTGTTGCTGGCTGAGTGTGCAGTGTCTGTGTCTGGACCTTGCCTGGATCTCAACCTGACCCCGCCACTTGGAAGCTGTGTGACCCTAGGCAAGTAGCTTCTTATTTCTTTGCCTTGGCTTCCTCACCTCCCGATAGGGTTGTTAGGTTTCAAATGAGCTAATGTGCAGATACATTTAGATCAGTGTCTCTCATATAGCAAGGGCTCAATAAATGTTAGCACTTAATTATATGATGGCACATTTTCAAGGCCATACAGCAAGTTAGTGTGAGGTTTAGGACCTGGATCTCCTGCCTCCCCATCCAGGGCTCTCTGGTCTGCAAAACTTTAGGGTAGGGCAGGTGGGGTAAATGGATGGGGCTATATGAATGATGTGAATGGCCCAGAATGTGGGGTCTGGTTGTGCAGTCAGCCTGCCCAGTGGTCAGAGTTGGGGCTTGATACTGGAGTATGAATCCTGGCTCTGCTACTTACTTGCTGTACAGTCCTGGCAAGTTACTTAGCTCCTTTGTGCCTTACCTGTGGACATATCCTTGACTTACCTAATTTGCTTTGAGTCTTACTGTAATTCTGGGAGGTAGGGAGGGATCAACAGTTTACAGCGAAGGAGACCTAGGGAGGGAAATTGCCCAGTCCCCCCATCAGTGCTCCTGGGAGGGGGAACCAGTGGGTTGGGGGGCGTTAGAGCTCTGGGTTGAAGAGGATTGGTGGCAAGCACCCAAGGGATAAGTCTGTGACGTTGGGGAGGTTCTGTAAGGAAGAAACTGTCCCAACGTTTGGCCATCCAGTTGCCCACCCACCCATGCACCCACTCACTCGTTTCACAATAATGATTGAGTTCCTGCTTTCCTCAAAGGGCCTGCAGACATTGGACAAATGATTGGGAGTGTGCTGGGCATTACCAGGAGGGCAGGGGAGGAGCCAGGAAAGACTCAGAACTCAGAAATCCAAGTGCAGGAAGGGGAAATAAGGGAGGGGGTAAGACAGGGGTGACAGGGCCAGTTGCTGGCCCATGAGACAGGGGTCGGCCGCTGGTGAATCACCTGATGACATAACTGTCAGGGCTCCCCCAGATTGCCACAGACAGGCAGGTGTCAACCGCCTTTTGGACGTGATATGGCCCTGAGGTCAAGGATTTGGGTGTCTGTTACAGACAGCCCTGGCTTTGGAACTTAGCTTGATCCTGCATGACCTGCATGAGCCAGGGCAAGTTCCTCAGCCTCATAGGATGCTGGGGTGAGGATTAGTTGCAAGAATCCAGGTCAATCTTTTGGCATGGCACCTCTCCCCGTGATGGGGGCTGAGACCGTCAACTCTCCAAGCCCCTCCCACTCCGGGAGATCATTTCACTTCAGAGCAGACAATGGGACTCAATGCTCAGGAATGTTGGGGGTCTGCTTTGTCAAGGAGCCAAGGAGAGAGGAGCTGATGGAGAGAGTTGAGGCTACCAGGTTGTATCTTGGGCAAAACTCACTTGTTCGAATCTCAGTTTTCTCCCCCCGGTCACATGGTGGGGTGGTCTTCAGGAAATGCTGGCCCCTGCTCTCTTCCCCTCCCTGGGGATCCAGGAGTCCTCAGAATCCAATAGCTTTTTCCTCAGCCGGGTGATACTAGCACCTGGTGCTGGTGGATAATGAAGAGGGTGACCCCGTGTTCTCTTTTCCCTAAGAGGCCAGTGGAAATGGGGTATAATTGCAATAGAGGGAGCAGTGGCTAGGCAGCAACTCAACCCACTTTGGTGCTCCAGGTGTGTGTTGAGCTTCCACCTCCTGGGCACACAGTACACGGAGCAGGGCGCCCAGTGCCTGGGAATAACCCAGCGCACACTTGAGGCATGATAACACAAATCACAACTCATATTTAGTCAGGGTCTACTGTGTCAGGTTCTCTTCTAACGCTTCCACAGGCATTTTCTCATTAGATTCTCATGAACTCTATGGGGTGGTGATTTATTAGCCCATTTAACAGATTAGGAGGTGAGGCAGAGAGGGGCTCAGCAACTTGATCAGGGTCGCCCAGCTAACAAGTGGGGAAGTAGGCGAGTCAGATTGCATCAGGTGCTACGATGGGACACAGAAAGCACAACAGAAAAAAGTGGGGGATACCCAGGCAATATTCCTGCCAAAAACGGAATCACAAGGAAAGAAGCAGACAAATCAAAATGGAGAGACATACTGCAAAACAGCGGCCCTGGACTCATCAAAGGTGCCAGTATCGTGAAACACAAATTAGACAGTGGAGTAATGTTTCTAGATGAAAGAAGATGAAAGAGACTCAGCGACTATGTGATGGGATCCTGAATCCAAAATACAAACAAAAACAAAGACCCAGCCTTATTGGGACCATAGGGGAAATCAGAATACGTACTGAATGTTAGATGGCTTAGATAACAGTATTGTTGGTTGAATTTCCTGAGTGTGATTATTGTGTTGTGGTTATGTGGGGTGGGGGTAGGGGGGCGGAGAAAGGGAGAGAGACTTCAAAGGTGGCAAAATGTCAACAGCTGGTGAATCCAGGTGAAGGCACATGGGTTTTCTTCTTTTCTGAACCTTTTAAAATTTTCAAAATAAAAAAAGAAGACAGCAGGTGGGGAGATTGATTCTGACAGTGGTGGAGAGGCCTCTGGGAAGACCTCCCCGAGGGGATGAGGTTTGAATTAGGCCTTCAAAGGTGCCTAGAAACTTGACCGGCAGAGAAGGGGAGGAAGGGCCTTCTGGGAAGAGGGAACAGCACGACCAGGGGCTCAGAGGTGGGGCCGGGTGGGCCGGGGCTGGGGAACGTGGAGCATGGGTGCAGGGCAGGATGCTGGGGAGTGGTCATGGGGACTGGATGGGCTGCGTATGTATCAAGGCAGCTTCCCCTGCTGGCTCAAGGCTGTGGCTGGGGAGGGCCCTGGTGGCGGGGACCCAAGAGGCTGTTGAAAATTCCCTGGTGAGAAGTGACAAGGCCTCAACTAGGGCAGAGGCATGGGGATTAGAAGGCACACGAGGGCCAAGAGAGTGTTTAGGAGGCAAAATTCACAGGCTCTGGCAACTGTTTGGATTGGGGGCTGGAGGGCAGGGAGGAGTTGAAAATGACTCAGAATTTTCCACCTAGGGCGACCAAAACATTAGCTGGCTAGGGGATTCAGTGGAAGGAGGGAGTGGTGGGAAGAGGAACTTTTGTGCATATGTGGAGGTGGGATGAATGTGGGGGGGGGGCCTTGAATTTGAGGTGTCCTTGGGACCCCTAGAAGCCAGCCTGTACCTCCATCAGGGATCTGAGTCTTCCCAGCAGAACTGATGGCAAATGCCAGTCAGGTCCTAGCTCCCAACCTAAGGCTCGAGATATTGAGGGGTAGATGGCCAGGAGGCAGGGAAATGGTAGAGCTGACCCTCTAGACCTGTCCTATGCCTGCTGTTTGGTGACACCCCTCTCTCTCAGTACCAAGGCTGAGGAGCTCACTGCTGCAGACTTCTGCCCTCTCCCTATGATTAAGGCTGTGTGTTTGGCTATAGAAAGCCTAGTGGGGACAGATCTGGGGAAGCCTTCTGGGAAGGGGTCAGGAGCTCATGAGCTGGGGGACCCCTGGGACTTTCATCCCCCTCCATCACCATCACGTGCCCTATTGCTGCTCTGGCCCCATGGAATGGGTGGGGAGGAACCAACAAACAGCTTTTCCCATCCCAGGGCCAAGGACTCCCGCCAAGGCTGCCCAAGCCAGATGTGCCGCACCCCTCTGGCTGGGCCACGGATTGGATCTGGCAGGCAGGGTTGTCTGGGAGGGAAGGATGCAGGGAGGGAAGGGAGAGGGTACCCCCGAGGGCAGAAAAGCCCTCTGATGATGGGTGGGGTTGTTGAAGGGCTAGAATGCTAAGCAGGGAGGGCAAGGAGGAATGACTTCCAGGCTGGGACCCCCTCGCCTTTTCTGGGCTCTGGCTCTCCAGGGAGGTGGGTTAGAACCACCAGCTCTAACCTGAGTGTCCGTGTCTCCTTTGCCCTGAGTTTCCCCAGAGGTCCATTAGGAGCCAGCTCTCCCAGCGAGGGAGGGCCCTGGGGTGTGTTTTGTGAGGTTGTGTGCCACTTGTCGAGAAAAATGATGATCATTGTCATAACAAGTCATTACCCTTGAACGGCACTTTGCACTTTATGAGGCTCTTTCACGTCTTCTGCCTGTACCAGCAGAACAACCCTGGGGGAGGACAAGGTGGGTGCCAGATACCCTGTTTTTTTTCTTAGTCCAAATTTTACCATCCGATTGTTAAGAAGCCCTTTTATCCCACTGAGTCTATAGATGCTTCGTTGTAGCTTCTCCCCACTGGTCTTTATTTTGCCTTCAGTAGCTTCAGAGATAATGGCTGGACCCTTCTTAAAATAACAGCTCCTTCAGATATCTGAAGATAGAGGGCTTATCCACGGTAGACTTTTCCCTCCATCATCCTGGGAAATGTTAAAATCCCTGTAGATGGCTCATTCCACAAGACGGCCCTATTTTATGGGGGGAGCCATGGCCAGTAGAGTCAAGGTCACGGCCCTGAGACCACCAGGTCTCATCGGACATCATCATGTCTGCCCCAGTCTCCCACCTTTCATCCCCAATCATCCTGTCATTTCCCCCACTCTCTTGGCTGAATCCCTCATTTTCATTTGGAGAATATGAGACCCAGCGAAGGCCCGCTGATGTTCTCAAAGCCATAAAGCCAGGAAGGCAGGACTCCAGACTCCCATCTCAGTGTTCCTTTAGCTACAGAGCCAGGACAGGGGTGAGAGGCCATGAGTGAGGCCAGAGAGGTTATTGGAAACCCTGCTCCTGCTCCCAAGCCCATGGAGGGAGAGATTTGTAAACTCGGTTTTAAGGGGCTGGACAGGCAGGGAAGGCAAACCCGGGGCCCAGGGGAGAAGTCTGGGCGTTTGCTTAACACTGTTTTCTTCCCATCTGTTGTGTGGGCAGTGAGGACTCTTTCCGGAGACTCTGCTGCCTGACTGTGCTTTGGGGAGGAGGCCCCTTTCCCTGGGCAAGGACTGGATTTGGGTTGTGGGGAGAGAAGTCTGGGGGAAAAGCTGGAGTGGGGAACGCTGCCTGATTTAGTGGGGTGTGAGAGGCAGGCTTGAGGGGTTTACAGAGTTGGGTTTTAGGGTCTCTCTGCCTGCCTCTCTAGGTTAACTCAGCCCCAGGTGCCCACCTGCTCTTCTCCCACCCCAGGCCTGGGCTGCTGCCATTGACCTTGGGCTGGGTACCCCTCTGGAAAGGCCTTCAGACAGAGGATGAGATGGGAGAATAGAGGTAAGAGAACAGAATGGAGGGGTGGCAGATGCTGGCTCGACTACCCCTCCTTCTGGAATGGGGAACACCTGGTGAGGCCCAGAGCTGGGCAGTGCCTGTCTCCCTTACCACGACCCTGACTGAGATGTGGAATCACAGCTGCTAGAACCCAGTGCTGTGTGATATCAGAACCCAGGGGTGGCCAGCAGGACCTGCCCAGTAGAACCTGGCTGCCCAGCCCAGCCACCAGGGGCCACTGCTAGGCCCCTGGCACCCACTTCTGGCTCCCCATTCTGATCTCTAGGATGTTGCCTGGGCTTTGGTCTCTGCTCCTCCCCACAGTCCCACCCCCCACTGCCTCCCTGCCATCTCTGTCCGCCTCTCTATTTGAATTTTGAAACAATCTCAAATTTCCCAAAATGCAGGGCAAAGAACTTTTCTTGGAACTTTTGAGAGGAAGTTACCAAAACAATGCCCCCATCGCCCCCAGATACTTTCCTGATTTTCCTACAAGGGCTTTCTCCTATGGAACCTGACACAGCCATCAGAATCAGGAAACTGACACTGATACATTGCTACCATCAAACCCTTTCCCAAAGATTGTCTTGTATGGCCAAAGAACTCAGTTCAGAAGCAGCTATTGCATTCAGTTGTCATGTCTCTTTAGTCTCCTTCTGTCTAGAAATCTCAGTCTCTGTTTGACATTCATGACCTTGTCACTTTTAATTTACATTTCAGAATGTCCCTCCATTTGGGTCTGTCTGATGTTTCCTTGTGATTAGATTCAGGTGGAGCCTCTTTGGCAGGAATATCGCAGGAGTGATGTTCTATTCTTCTGAGTGCACCCCCTCTGTGGTTCACAATTTCAATTCATTCCATCGCTGATGAGGCTAACTTTGATCACTTGATTAAACTGAAGTCTGCAAGGAAAAGTTACTTTCTTTCCCCTTTGTAATTTATAAGTGTAATATGGGAAGGTACTTTGAAACTATGTAAGTGTCCTGCTCTGTACCAAATTTTCAATTTATTCATTTCTTTCTATATGTGTGAGCTCATTTGAGCTATTACTATCATTACTCATTTTGATGTTCAAATCTTCCCAGACTTGGCCAGGGGGAGCCCCTTCCAGCTGGCTCCTATGTCCTTTTCTCTGTCTGTCCCTTTTTGATCCTCTGGCCCCTTTTTGAGTCTCTGTGCGTCTCTATCTAATCTTTCTCATTCTCTGTGTGAGCTTGTTGGTTTCCCTCTGTCTCTGCTTTTATCTTGGCCTTTTTTCCCCACCCTTTCTGTCTCTCGCTGCTTTTCTCTGTTTGATGTCTACTTTCTCTCCCTCTCTTTCTGTCTCTCTATACATCTCTTTGCCTCTCTGACTTTCTGCCTCTGAGTCTCTCTCACTGTGTCAATTTTTTCTTTCTCTGTGTTTTCCTGTGCTCAGTCTTGACAGCATCTTCAGATGGAGTCCCGGACATGTCTTCACATAGAGTCCTGGACATGCCAAATTTCTGGGGCACTGCCATACATCCTCCTTTGAACACCCAAAGTTGAGAATGGGGAGGCTCTTGAGCTGGGTGTAAGGAGGGCAACGTGCAAGTGGAGATTGCCACCTTCCCGCCCTGCAGTCTCTGTGATTCTGTCTCTGTGTGTGTCCTTGTGTGTGCAGAAGGAGGGTTAGGAAGGTCTGTGCCTGGGAGGGAGGAGGAAGCGAGCTGCTGGTGTCTGTCCTGCCGGCCCTGCTGCCGAAGCTGGAAACAAATCAGGTTAGACACCAGGGTGAGGCACCCGGAGAGTCCCCCAGCTTCTGCCCAGGTCTGACTGCTCTGCCCTCTTCTCCCACAGCCAGAGGATCTGGAGGCCCCCAAGACACACCACTTCAAGGTGAAGACCTTCAAGAAGGTGAAACCCTGTGGCATCTGCAGACAGGTCATCACCCGGGAGGGCTGCACCTGCAAAGGTGAGCAGCTGGTTGGGCTGCGGAGAGGACGGGCACGTTCTCTGGGGCGTCTGTCCTGTGGCCTGGCCCAGGTTAGCCTGGATGTCCTGGGGGTCTGAACCTGGTGCTTTGTTCTCATCTGGTGGGGATGCTGAGCTCATCAGTGTCAAGCATGTGGATGTCTGTGGATGACAGATGTAAGGTATGTGGATAGCATGAAGAAAGTCTATGAAAGGCACAGAGATGGCATGTGAATGGCACAGTGTGGAGGACACGTGGTTGTGGGTAGTGAGTGTGTTGATGTGTGGATAGGTGTGGAAAATGTCAGTTTGTATGTGGTTGTGGAGGGTGGAGGGTGTGTGCGGGCCCGTGGATAGTGTGTCGTTGGTTTGTGGAAGGGGTGTGGTTGGCATTGGAAGGTGTGTGGGTGGCATGTGCCTGGCAGTGGGAGGACTGCAGAAATGCCTGGCCCCAATCCTCCTTCGTGGTAGCCTCTGGGTGAGTTGAAGAGGTCCCACATCAGACTCAGTGGAGGACCTGTTGGCTAAGGCGTGCTTTTTCAATCACTACTTCACGTACTCTGTTTGTTTGGCTGTTACTGTTGTCAGAGAAGTCAGTGTCTTGTTCCAGATCACACAGTGAGACCAGCAGGAGCTGACCCCGCTGCATCCCATGTCAGCAACTGGCACCATCACCCACCAGCTGCTATGCCAGAGGCCTGGGGGTCACTTTTGAATGCTCCCCCTCCTTCACTCCCACCTGCCATCAATCAACAGGGTTCCCCAAATACAGCTCCAGTCATGCGCAGCTCTGCATCCCCCCACCTCTTTCAGGCTGCCATTATCTCTCACTGGGACAACTGCAGCAGCCCCCTTTGCTGTTTGCTGACCCACCCTTTCCAATCGACCTCCCCAAACCAGCTTCTTGTGGGACTTAATAAATGTGAATCTAGTGACGTCATTTTCCTGGTTAAAGCTTTGGGAGCCCACTACCCTCAAGACAAAGCACAGACCCCTTCCTGTGGCTGAGGCCTGGCAGGATCCACCCCTCACCCAGTTCTCTGCCCCATAACCCCCCTCCTCTTCCCCCACTCAAACCTGCTGCACTTCACATGTCCCTGGCTTTGCCAAGCATGTCAAATATGTCAATGGGCTGTGTTCTCTCTTGCCCTGGAGGCTTTGCTCACGTGGTTCTCTGCATTCTCCATGCCAAAGTCCTAGCAGGACTGGTAAGTCAAGCACCAATCTAGCAAACGATGATTGAAGTGCTTACTCTGCCAGGGGCTTATATGCATGGTCTTGTTCAAACTTCTTGGGATCTGGAAGGTTCTGGTGTCATGTCCATTTTACAGATGAGAAAGCCGAGGCCCTGCCACTTGCCAAGGCACATAACTCCTGGGTCGGAATCGGGTTTTTAGGCCTCTTGGGGAGGGGAGGCTTCCTGGAGCTTTAGCGGGGTGTTAAAAGTAGGAGTAAATGGAAGTGTGTGAGTGAGTGTGTGTGAACGTGGATTCCAGGCAAGGCCTGCCATGGGCAGGTTTTTGCTCCCTAACTGAAGGGGTAGGACACCAAGGATGAGTTCAGGGGGCCAGTAGGAACTGTTGCAATACCTAAAGTAGTCACATGGTGTCACCCTCCTCCCAAGAGGTATGGCGGTGACCAGTGCTGGTTTCGGGCGGGAGCTGGGAGAATTGTTGAGGTGGAAGTTCTGCATTTTGTTTGGATCTTCCAGTACCGTGGGCCTACACACGTTAGCCCTTGATTGTCCCCTAGTTTCTTTCCAAGTATGTCTCCCCCAACCAGTGACCCCCAGCAGTGCTCTGATAGGAGGCGGTACAGGGGTGTGGGGAGAGAGAAGTCATGGGACAGTCACTGTGTGATCTTGGGCATGTCTTTCGTCTTGGTCTCCCATGGTTCTAAGTTCCCCAGCTGACCTGGCCTGAGGCCTTTTGTTGAGGACAGGATCTGCCCCTGTGTAAGTCAAGTCTCCCAAGGTGAGGGAGAAATGGCCCTGTTTTCACCAGGATCAGAGCCTGGCTCCGCTGGTATGAACTGGAGGGGAGGGCTGGTGGCTGGCGGCCAGCGGGTAGCCAGGCTGGTTTGGCAGCTCTGGCTGGTGTCGGTGGAGGGTGGGGAAGTTGGTGGGAAGAGGACGGAAGAAGGCCAGGACCATTCTCCAGAGATGCCACCAGGTGTCAGGACTGGGCCACAAAAGGACCAGGTCCTGGGCCTGGGAAAAGAGAGTCTAAGGCTCCTATAGAGGGTGCATGTGCCTCCTCAGCAAGAGGGCTGGGGTCACCAGACCCAGGGGCAGGGCTGGGGGCCACTGAGCTCACTGGTGGGAGATGGCAGGAGTGGACCAACTCACTGTGCTTTTAAGGGTTGTGGTAGCTTAAGATGGACAACCCCCTTCATCCATCCATCCATCCATCCATCCATCCATCCATCCATCCATCCATCCATCCATCCATCTTTCCATCCTTCCCTCCCTCCCTCTTTTCCTTCCTTCCATCCTTATCTTGTCATAATATATGGTTATACAATTGTTCCTTGTTTGAGTGGACAAGTGTGGACTGAGGTCCAGCCCTTGTACTACTCACCAAGCCCAGCTCAAAGGATTAACTCTGCTGCCTGGTTCCTTTTCTGGCCCTCAAGTCTTGGGCTGCAACATGGCAACCTTCTGGATTTAGTGGCTGAGGGGTGATGGGTGGGGTGGAGTACATAGAATATCAAGGCTGTGAATTCAGTGCCCACAGGGCTTGCAGTATTCAGGGAACTTCTGCTGGGGAAAGGGGGCAGTTAGGGAACTTCCACAGAGCTAGAGAGATTGGGGCATTTGTCCCTGTTCTCTAGCTTGGAACACTCTTCCACTCCCCACCTTTTAGCATTTTACTGTTCACGCTGTACATGAACAGTGTGATGAGGGAACAGTGGCGTGAAAGCCTCTGGGGGTTAGTCCTGGTTCTGGGAGACCCAAAGACAAAGAACTAAGGCAGCAGGACACGTGGGCTTAACAGGCAAAGAGGTCACTGTGAGACTTTGGACAAGACTTTCCCCCTGTACAATGGGGTTGGTAGTAAACGCTGTGTCTGTAAATGAGTGTGAATATTAGGGACCAAGGCTGCAAGTGAGGGTTACAGCAAGGTTGAGGCAGTGGGAGGAGGAGTGACAGAGCCTCAGAGCCTTTCCTAGTGACCTGGGTGCTATTTCTGGCCTACTGCTAAAAGGCAGTATGACCTCAGATAGGTCACTTCACGGCTTGGGCCTCAGTTTGCTCATCTTTAAAATGAGGGGACTGGACCAAGAATATTCACTGAGGACTAGACAGTGGGAAGGCATGGAAAATGCCCTTGATGAATTCTGTAAAGGAGGGATAACTCCCCCAATGTAGGCCAGTTACTTTACCTCCCCTCCATGCCTCTGTGCCTCCACCAAACAATCATGAACTGTGCTCTCTTCTGGACTGGATGCTGTGCCAGGTACTTGTGCTAATACCCATTCCCTGACCAGGGAAGGCACACATGCATTTAGACAATCATGGTACTTGGTGGCAAAGTTGACATAAGGGTGTATGTAAGAGACTGTGTTCTGACTCAGTACATTCTTTTTAGTTTTCACCAGAGGAGGCACGTGTAGGCTGGGTTTTGAGTGATGGGTAAGAGTTCCTTTGTCCAAACAGCAGGTTTCTCACAGGTCCCTGAGGCAATGCTCTAGGGGAGACCCATGGGTACTGGGGTCTCCAGAGGGAGGTGGGATACACTCAGAACTTTGGCTATGGGCCTAGTCTCCTGGTAGGCTGAAATCAAAGGGAAGAGACCAGAAGACCAGCTCAGAAGCCCAAATGACCTAGGTTGGGGCCTGATCTGGGACCCAGACTTAGACCACCTTCTTTCTCAATGTCTTCTGGCCAGCCCGGACGGCGGGGAGGGGCAGGAGGGAGAAGACCGTCACCTGCATTCTCTTCAGCCCTTTATGGGACAAATCTACTCAGCAGCCCTCACTGGTCGGATTCGGGGAAACATCATTTCAGGGAGCTCTTTCCCCTCTGTTTCCTCATGAAGACCTAGCTTCCATCCTTTGTCTGAGGACCTCCTTGGCAACCTGATAGGGTGGAAAGACCCTTACTCACCACTGCCTGGCTGTGTGACCTTGGGTGAGACACTTAACCTCTCTGGGCCTGGCTTTCCCCTTTCTCTAAAATGATGGGGTTGGCTTAGATTAAAACTGTGCTCTGAAAGAGGTATAAGTTTCTTTGGAGGTATTTTAGAAGCCCAAAGGGATAAAAAAGAGGGGAAGTCTAAGGGAAAACTTAAGGGGTCAGGTGCTGGGACCCTTCCTCCCTCCAATAGGAGCAGTGCTGCTATTTTTTTTAAAAACATTTTATTGTGTAATATAACATATACAAAGCAAGAAAGAAAAAAGCAATAATTTTCAGAGCACTCTTCAACAAGTAGTTACAGGACAGATCCCAGAGTTTGTCATGGGCTACCATACCATCCCCTCAGATTTTTCCTTCTAGCTGTTCCAGAATATAGGAGGCTAGAAGGAGTAAATATATACATTTTTAATCATCACATTGACTTTTAAAAATATTTATTTATTTATTATATTATTATTATTTTTGAAAATATTTTTATTGACACATCTTCACAAACATACAGCCCACACATGGTATACAATCAGTGGCTCACAATATCATGACATAGTTGTATATTCTTCATCATAATCATTTTTTTATGAAACATAACCACATACAAACACAAACATTCTTAACATATGATCATTCCATTCTTGTTATAATATCAGTAACTCACAAAATCATCACATAGTTGTATATTCATCATCATGATCATTTCTTAGAACATTTGCATCAATTCAGAAAAAGAAATAAAAAAGAAAACAGAAAAAATTTCATACATACAATACCCTTTACCCCTCCCTTTCATTGATCACTAACATTTCAATCTACTAAATTTATTTGAACATTTGTTCCCCCTAGTATTTATTTATTTTTAATTCATATGTTCTACTCGTCTGTCGATAAGGTAGATAAAAGGAGCATCAGACACAAGGTTTTCACAATCACACAGTCACATTGTGAAAGCTATATCATTATACAATCATCTTCAAGAAACACGACTACTGGAACACAGCTCCACATTTTCAGGCAGTTCCCTCCAGCCTCTCCATTACACCTTAACTAAAAAGGTGATATCTATATAATGCATAAGAATAACTTCCAGGAGAACCTCTCGACTTTGGAATCTCTCAGCTGTTGACATTTTATTTCGTCTCATTTCTCTCTTCCCCCTTTTGATCAAGACGGTTTCTTCAATCCCTTGATGCTGAGTCCCAGCTCATTCCAGGATTTCTGTCCCACGTTGCCAGGAAGGTCCACACCCCTGGGAGTCATGTCCCACGTAGAGAGGACGAGGGCAGTGAGTTTGCTTGTTGTGTTGGCTGAGAGAGAGAGAGGTCTCATCTGAGCAACAAAAGACGTTCTCTGGGGGTGACTCTTAGGCCTAATTTTAAGTAGGCTTAGCCTATCCTTTGTGGGGTCAAGTTTCATGTGAAAAACCCCAAGATTGAGGGCTCAGCCTATTGCTTTGGTTGTCCCCACTGCTTGTGAGAATATCAGGAATTCTCCATTTGGGGAAGTTGAATTTTCCCCCTTTCTCGCCATTCCTCCAAGGAGACTTTGCAAATACTTTTTATTCACTGTTCAAATCACTTTGGGGTTTATTGGGGCATCACTCTGGACAAACCAACAAAATCTCATGCTCTACTCAAGGTTCCATGTACTTATGGTGTTCAATTAAGCTGTCCACATAAGTTATATTAGGAAATGCACTAGTCAAAATATACATTTTGTACCAAATAAACATTTTTTGCTTTAGTCGCACACATAAGTTAAAGTTTTAAAATATGAATTAGCATCTATTTTCAACACCCTGCAGTATTGATATTCTTTTGTTCTTCCTCATGCAAAAACATTTTTAAATTTGTACATTTAGTCACTATCATTGCATACTCTAGGCATTCCTAGATTATACCATCTCGGTCTTTATTGTCTGTCTGCCTTTCCTTCTGATTTCATTTGTCACATTGACTATTTTTTTCTTTTTTGTGAAAAATAGCACATATACACATAAAAGCAACACATTTTGAAGCACAGCACAGCAATTAGTTGTAGAACAGATTTCAGAGTTCGGTATAGGTTACAATTCCACAATTTTAGGTTTTTACTTCTAGGTACTCTAAGATACTGGAGACTAAAAGAAATATCAGTTTAATGATTCAGCCATCATATTCATTTGTTAAACCCTACCTTCTCTGAATAACTCCACCATCCCCTTTGATCTTTCTTTCCCATTCTTTAGGGGTATTTGGACTATGGCCATTCTAACTTTACCATGCTGGAAGGGGCTGCCAATAATATGGGGTAGGGAGATAGAATTAGCTGATGTTCTGGAGAGGCTGGGTCCTCTAGGTATCAGGACTTATCTGGTCCAAGGACCCATCTGGAGGTTGTAGGTTTCTGGAATGTTACCCAAGTGCATGAAACCTTTGTAGAATGTTATATATTGCCCTAGATGTTCTTTAGGATTGGCTGGAGTGGTTTTGGGTGGGGTTTGGCAAGTTAGGATAGGTAGCAATGTCTAACTCATGCGTGCATAAGAGTGACCTCCAGAGTAGCCTCTTGACTCTATTTAAACTCTCTCACCACTGATACTTCATTAATTACACTTCTTTTCCCCCTTTTGGTCAGGATGGAATTGTTGATCCCACAGTGTCATGGTGCAGGGCTGGACTCATCCCTGGGAGTCATCTCCCACACCGCCAGGGGGACTTTCACATCCGGACTCATCCCTGGATGTCATGTCTCACATAGTGGGGAGGGTAGTGATATCACTAACATTGAGCTTAGAGAGACTGAGGCCACATCTGTGCAACACAAGGGGTCCTCCAGAAGTAACTTGTAGGCATGTCTATAGGTAGGCTAAGCTTCTCTGCTACCTACATAAGCTTCACAAGAGTAAGCCTCAAGATCAAAGGCTTGGCCTATTGATTTGGGTGTCCCCAATGTTTGACACTGTATCAGGGGGATTACCTGATGATAAAGTTTAATAGTTCCATATTTTTTTCTCCCATCCCTCAAGGGACTTTGTCAATACTTTCTGATTATCTGCTTACTATACTTTAGAATGTATCCAGACATTAAGCTATACAGGATTAAAGACCCTCATTTTTATTCTGGGCTCCCTGTGTTTCAATTGTTCAAATTAGCTATGCAGACAGGCAGAGTTAGAGTATGTGTTACAGAAAATTTAGGTTCCAGACAAAATAAACCTCAAAGTGTAGGTGATTCTAAAAGACAGAGAATGTCTTCCTTACCCCGTGTTCTGAATTACTTTAATCTCGACCTGTTCAACTTCGTTCTTATCTCTAATTACCAGGTTATGAATATATGAAACAGACTCTTGAAATCCAGAAATAATAATTACCACTCTGGACTAAATGTGTCTGCTATAAGAACTTACAATCCAGATCCCTGTCTTCTTATAAGCAATTTTTAAAGGAGACCATACAATAATTGTTCTTTCTTTTCTGGCTTATTTGGCCTCACCAAATGTCCCACAGGTTCATTCACATCATTGCACAGCTCTGCTTTTAACTGTTAAATTTATCAGAAAGCAGGATGGTGTAGTTGTCTCGCATTGACTCAGACATCCTGGATTCAAATCCCAGTTCTGCCATTTACTAGTGAGAGCTTGGGCAGAATGTCTCACCTCTCTGACCTTCAGTTTCCTCATCTTTAAAATGGGACAAACAGAAATACCTCCCCAATAGATTACTGCAGGGAGGCAATTAGATAATCTAGGTAAAGTTTCAGAACTCTAATGAACATCATTATTGAAGTTCCACATAAGAGGCAATCGGAATAAAAGCTTTGGATACTAAAACAAAAGTTTGAAAACCACTGGATAGAATGATCTAGAAGGTTGCTGGCTCCAACTTTGAGCCATACCATGTC
>PVIY010043053.1:0-20562 GCA_004026745.1 Myrmecophaga tridactyla
GTTGTTTATCTTTAGCCTGATGGGGCCCATTACTCTTTTCTTTTACAATTCTTAACTCACAGCAGGTGCATAGCAGTGAAGGACACAAATGCTTTTGCTAGATATTTTTATCATTCAGAAGCTAAAATATATGTAAATAGCTAAATTAAGCAGGAAAAATTAGCTATTGTTAAGCTTTATAAAATCCTTCTTTACAGAAGTATGCTAGATAGTGGAACAAAGATGAACATACATGAAAAGCAAGGGATTTAGAGGCTGAATCAAGGAAGGCAGCACAAGATCTGACAGGATTTCTAGAAACATAATAGAGAAGAAGAGAGAAAGAGATTCTCAAAGGAATATCACAAGGAAAAATTTTCCAGAAATAGAGGATGTGTGTTTCCAAAAAGAAGAGGCCAGCTCAACAATAGAAAAAGACACACCATGGCAAATAGTCATAAAATTTCATGGTTAAAGAAGAATCTTAAAAGCTTTTTAGGCTGGGGTGGAGGTGGAAGAGTAGAAACCTATGCAACTATAGGAATCTGCATAACACCGGGACTTTCAGTCACTTTGAAGTAAGACAATAATGGGGAATAAAGTCACAATTTTGAAGAAAAGTGATTTCCAATCTAAGATTTTATGCCCAAACTATCTTTCATATGTAAGGTCTCAAAACATTTATCTCTCTTACATACTTTCTCAGGAAGTTACCAGAAGATATGCTTCCCCAGAGTGAGTATTGAAACTAAGAGGGGAAAATACAGAGCTCAGCAAACAAGAACTCCAATATAGGTGAGATATGAAGAGAATTACCATAGTGACAGGGACTGAAAGTCCAGGAAGAGAGCTGTGCAGCAGGCCTAGAGAGCAATTAGTTCAAATTGGAACAGGAAGAAGGGCAGTAGGAAGTGTGTATCTAGGAAAGAATAGTTGAGGTTTTGATCATATTGAAAGGAACTTTACAGTTCTGTCAGATTTCTAGGGATAGATACCTGGAAAACCAAGCAAAAGAAGAAAGCAATAGCTTCAGAAAAAGAAATGGAGGAAATTGAAGGGGAAATCTAATTATGATACATGTACTCTGACTCAATTATAAACAGTATCGATTTAATAAAATATTTTCAGCAAAACTATTTTGACAGGATATAGAAAAGGGCAATGTGTTGTGTGTGTTTGGTGTGTAACAGAGCAATGGTATCATCTTCCATATTAGAAAGTTGGGAGATAATGTCTGAAAATGAAAAAAAAAAAAGAAGAAAATGGCTTTTAAAGCATTTTATTAGAAAATCCCCAAAAGAAACAGCTGAAAAAAAAGATGGAAATGGTTGCCTCTGGGAAACAGGGAGCAGAATGCAAGGAGGGAAGGGATCTGCTGTTTTTCATTATAAGCCTTATTTTTTTTCACCTTTACAACTGTATAGGTGGAGGAAATATAGATGGACAACTTATTACTGAAGTAGAAGAATGCAGGCATAATAGCATATTGTCTGTGGTCCTTTTCAGAGCAGTTCCTGTTCATCATCTTGTTATATCCTCTTAGGATGATAGGCAAGATTGATATTGTTTCTTCTTACAGTTGTGAAAACTAAGTTTTAGGGCTGTAAGACCTCATCTACTGTGTCATTATGCTCACAGGTATCTATTTGAATCTTTTCAGATTTTAAAATTTGGGTTTTTACCAAGAGAAGATAGCAGGTACTAGAAAGCATCTTTCTTCTTTAACATCATGGGAAGGAATGTATGATAAGTATATGTGTATATCTACACATGTGTAGGTATGTGTGTGTGTCCCAATATGCAAGTATCTATAGTATCTAACCTGGTATTATAAGATCATGAGAGAAAAGCACAGTGCTATATGTTACGAGGGGAGTGGGTATAGATGGATTTCCTTAGAAGGCAGTATATGAGATGATCTAGGCTCTGAGTAGAGTAGTATTTTGATACCCTCCCATATACAGACATACACGTACACAACCCCCTTTAAAGATGGACAGAAAGTATCCAGCTAGACAGGATAAAAAGAACCCAAAGTATCAATAGACAAAAAGACCCTGGTAAAATGACCTACAGTTATCAAACAATGTATGACACAGAAAAAGGCAAAGTAAAAAAGCACATCTGTATGTTCATTTATCATGATTGTAATCATTTAATGAGATACATTGTTAAAAAAGGAAAATGCAAAAGTAATGATCTTTTCAAAGTAGTACTTGTTGAATTGCATTGAATTGAATTAGATAATATTTTGGAGAGAGAACAGCATGATTTATTTCTGGAATTTCTTCTGTATAAACTGAAGAAACTTCCATTGCCAAAGCCATTTATAGCTAGACGTGTCCCCTCAAAAATAAAACAAAGTTAAAGACCATATGCCAAATGTGGAACTCTGCTCATTGCTCCCTATTTCTTCTGTATAAACTGAAGAAACTTCCATTGCCAAAGCCATTTATAGCTAGACGTGTCCCCTCAAAAATAAAACAAAGTTAAAGACCATATGCCAAATGTGGAACTCTGCTCATTGTCTCCTAGGGAGCAGAATATGACTTAAAAGTCTTTTTCATTTTAAAAAAGTTCCCTCCTAGAAGCTAAGTCTACCTATGATTATGCCTAAGAGTTGCTTCCAGAATACCTCTTTTGTTGCACAAATGTGGCCTCTCTCTCTCTCTCTCTCTTTCTCTCTTCCAAGTCCAACTCTGCTAGGAAAATCACTACCCAACCCCCTAAGTGGGACTTGACATTCAGGGGTGAAAATCTCCCTGACAACATGTGACATGACTCCCAGGGACTGACCCTGGAACCATGGGATCAACAATGCCTTCTGGACCAAAAACAGGAAAAGAAAAGTAACAAAATAAGGTATCAGTGGCTGAGAGAGTTCACATAGAGTTGAGAGGCTATTCTGGAGGCTACTCTTACGCAAGCTTCAACTAGTTATTGCTAATTGCCATTGTTTGCCAAACCCCAACCCACATCATTCTTTAACCCTCAAGAACACCTAGGGCTGGAACAGAGACTCTACAAAAGTTTCATTCTCTATTTACTTTTCAGAAACCCACAACCTCTGCAGGGTTCCTAGACCAGAGAAGTCCTGAAACTCAGAGGGGGCCATCCTCTCTCCAAGACCATCAACTAATTTTATCCCCCTATTCTATATTGCTGACAACCCTTTTCAACAAGAAAAAGTTAGAATGTGCACAGCCTAAAAGACCCCTATAGAATGAGAAAAAGTTCAAAGGAAAAGGAGGCTCTATAACAAAGAATGATAGGACTTAACAAATGAATATGAATTCTGAATCACTATATTGAGATTTCTTTTAGTCTCCAGTGTTGTTTTAGAGCAGCTACAAGGAAAAACCTGAAATTGTGGAACAATAACCCATACCATACTTTGAAATTTGTTCTGTAACTGCGTGTTAAAATATACTTTGAAAATTACTGCTTTTGTGTGTGTGTGTGTGTGTGATTGTGTGTATATAAATTTTTTTTAAATTCCCTTTGTAATGTGATATTTGTAGGTTATTTTAACATCATGAATTGTATTGAGGATGTGTGTTGTAGCCTCTCGAGCACTGAAAGTTAAAACAAAATGTACAGAATTTCTGGCAATTTATTAGATCATCTTAAACTGTCTGAATTTCAGAAGAATCCTCTTCTTTAAATGAAATGACACCAACATTATAGGAGTCTGTTCAAGATGAGATATGTGCTACGTTAAAAGGGTCTTTACGTTGTTACAGTCTGTTGTGTTACTTTATACTCTTGGAACCTTTTTTTTCCTTCAGATAAAGCAGAAGTTAGTGAAAAGAGCATGGGTTTTGTAGTCTCTGGCCCTTGCTTTTCTACTTTGTAAAATGGGATAATGTCTCTTTATTAGAATTACTGTGAAAGTTTAATGTTATCCATCATATCTAAAGTATATAAAATTGTGCTTGATGTATCATAGAAGCTCAGTAAAAGATTGTTGTAATTATAATGATGTCGCACAGAGGTCCATCTTCCCATGACTTCTAGGGCCTGCTGCAAATTGGCACATAACCTCAGAAAAAAAGTCCTGGGTGTTTGTGGAGCTGCCCGGTATGCTTCCTTCTCTCAGGATTGTTACCCTCAATCTTGCCTGTGAAGGTTTGCTTCAGTGCCTTCAAATTTCTGTTTTATGTTATTGCCCTGCTTTTATGTATGTTCTGTAGAAGAATTAGTCCTATCCAACTCTCAGACATTAGGATACATATCATAATTAGATTATTTCATCAAGAAACAGCGCATTGAGGCTTACAGTGAAAGGTTTAATATTTTAAAGATAGTTGGTGTCGAAGTGGCGAATAAATGTCACCTTAAATGAACTTTATAAATGAGTTGGTTTTAGGAGGAAAACAAATTTATGGCAAAAGGCATTTTTGAGCTTCAGAGAAGTGCTGTAAGAATAAGAAAAAAATCATGTAATATATGGTGATTAAAAGTATGTATTTGAGAGGCAGAAATATCTGGATTTGAATCCTAGCCCTTTTACTTACTAGCTCTGAGAACCTGGGGCAAGATACATATCTCTCTTTGTCTCAGTTTTTTAACTATAAAGTCCAGTTAAGAATCTGGAAGGATTATTGTGAGGATTAAAGGAGCTAATGCGTGTATGTAGCTCTCAGTACAGTGCTTAGCATGCAGTAAAACTCAATACTTGTTAGCTGCTGTTGCTATCTTGTTTGTGAAGAGGGTAGAATGGGTGGATCAGAGGCTTCCCGTTGAGATGTAATGGAGAATTAAAAAAAAAAGATTAACTGAGTCTAGAGTAACTGGCTAAGGGGGTATTCCAGTTAGAAAATGGAGATGGGCTTAATATTTCTGAGTGGATGCATGGCATAAATACAGAGTCCTAAAATTACAGAGCTAGAAGATCCCTTAGAGGTTGTAATATAGATCCCTTTCACAAAGGAGATAAGGAGGTGTGAAGGTTAATTAGTTGCAGAATTGGGACTAGAACCTAGGACATAGACTTCTCAGTCTGTTTCTCAGTCATGCCACAAGACTAAGTCCAAAGGATTTTTCAACATTTGTGAGATTCTTAGAAAGTAGAGTTACTAGTAGGTTTTGGAAAAATAAAAAAGAAGTGAGGAAACAAGTGGAATACCTATTATAGGGAAACAAGCATTCAAATGTTGGTACTTTCAGCCAGACGAATTAAGATTTGAAAGATTTGAAAAATCTTAATTAGCTAAAATGTTATTATATTCACTGGCAACAGTCTAAGAGATATTTGTTAGAGGAAGTAAAAATAAATAAATGGATGGTTCTGGAATGCCTTCATTAGTTTTTTGGTTTAATTTTTTTTTATTATAAAATAACAACATATATACAAAAAAAGCAATAAATTTCCAAGTACATTTTAACAAGTGGTTATAGAAAAGATTTTAAAATTTGGTATGGGTTACAGTTCCACGATTTTTTGTTTTTTTTCTTCTAGCTGCTCCAAGACACTAGCGATGAACACAAGTATAAATAAATGCTTTAGCAGTCATACTCATTTTTTAAATGCTTTCTTCTCTGTTATATTTTTTTCTCTTTAAATAACATATATACATAAAAACAATAAATTTCAGAGTACATCGCAACAGTTGGTTATAGAACAGATTTCAGGGTTTGGCGAGGGTTGCAATTCCACAATTTTAGATTTTTATCTCTAGCTACTTGCTCTAAGGTACTGGAGTCTAAAAGAAATATCAATCTAATGATTCAGCCCTCATACCTGTTGTTAAACCTGATCTTCTCTGCCTTCATTCATTTTTATAGTATTTGTACTGCTTAGTGAGATTGGAGGGTAAAGTTTTTGCTTAAATGGAATTGAAGATAACTGACTGTCCAGTAATTTTTAAAGGTGTAACATAAAAATAATTTAATTCCAGAAAAGCTCTTTGGAGCATGTTTTAACCTTTTCATTTTTACATAGACACTAATAGATTTTGGTTGGAATTATTTTGTATGTGCTGAAAAGTTTTAAGTTTTTAGGTAAGTAGAGTAAAAGATATTTACTTAGGGGGGTGGGAGGGTAGTTCAGTGGTAGAATTCTTGCCTGCCATGAGGGAGACCCGGGTTCGATTCCCAGCCCAACACTTCCCAAACAAACAGAAAATAAAACAAAACAAAAAAACTCAACAAATGGTGCTACAATAAGGGGATACTCATATGGAAAAAGAATGAGATGTTACTGCCACCATACAGCATACAAAAAAAAGGTGTGTTTACTTAAGCTTTGTGCATTAATGATAAAATAAGCTAGGTTTCAAATATTTAAGTTTCTGTTTCTTGGTGATGGTTACTTAAGAATAATTCTTCAGTAGAAAAGTTAAAATCTTAAACATGATGATTTTTGTACAATGGAACTCCAGAAAACTTCATTTTTGACTGAAATTTACATAAAAATAGATAATTAAACATCGAAACCCAGAATATATACCTATGGCTTTTGAATGTATGTGAATTCAAGCCTCTTACAGAAATTTAAATGCAAGTCAACAATTCCAGCAGTTCACTGATGAAGAGCTTTCATGTCCAATATCATTTAAACATAGCTTCTCATTTAATGTTTAACTGTTAAAAGGGCAAGAAACTTCCATAGAATTGTAAAGTTTTACTTCAGCGTATCTAGTCATTCTATAGCTGTTATGTTTTTGCTACTCAATTGGTACACTTAAATCTCTTGAGACTTACTTTCAGAAGTAACCTTTTTAAAATAAAGTATTTGTTAAACATGAAACATAGCGTTTTCTTGAAAATCATAATTTGATTGATTTGGTTAGGTAAAAATACAGCTTGAAGAATGTAGTGCTTGGTCCTTTATGTATGTGTGTTTTGTGTTTTGAGTGATTTTTGACAGTCTTGTATTCTTAGCCTATAATATTATATGAGTTATAAAACTTTTAAGGAAATAGTATAAGTCAAATAATATAATCAGTATTAAGCTGTACTAAGAGCATTTGATATAACTTAGTAATATAAATAATACCATTGAAATAAGTATTTGGAAGTCATCACAGTTACCAGAAACATTTGTTCAGAATATAACTTTGTGTGTAATAATTTTGTCTTCTAATTTAGCTGTCTCATAAATCACCCCACTATCACTACCACTACCACTTTTTTACTCAAAATGACACTTTGTGTGTTTACTTTTGTCAGGTAAAGTTGTTGAGTATTTCCTTTTTTGGCCTCTCTATGATGGGCTGCTGTGAAGGAGAATCAGCAATTGGGAAGCAGGAAATGGTGGACAGTGTAGTTAACATTTATGCTTTATCTATACATGATTTGAGACAGTTTTGCCAAACATTGAATAATTTTCCTGTGGGAAACTAGAGCCCTAAAGGGAAATGAGCATAGCTAAAGGTCTGCATATCACATGGGATTCAGATTTATTTTTAGACTGGCACCATAATGCCATATTTGGATTGAAACAAAGTGATAACAGTATGTTATTTTATTAGAGCCAAGTCTTCTGAAGAGACTTTCTACTGTTCTGAAGAAATCATCATTCTGTTGTATGCTATAGATTTAACATAATAAATATATAGTATTGTTTAAAACTATATATTAGAGGCACTTATTTAATAAGCATTACTGGAGCAGACTTCTTGAGTCTCATTTCTGTAATAATTCTATAGCTGTTCATTGATTACATTGCATGGTTGTCTGTTGTGCTTTTTTTTGAGTTGGGTAGTTTTCTTCATTGAGAGGGAAAAAGTGCAGAAAAGATTAGAGACATTTGGGGTTGTTATAGTTATTTGATTATCTTGAAATGGAATAGTTCCTTACTAAAAGAAACCATGATAATAGAGAAACGCAAATGGATTTTGTTCTCTGAGAAATGATGTAAAAAATATAAAGATAACCAGCCAAGGTATTTTATATTGAACTATATATTGTTTTGGTTAACATAGAATTATTTAAAAAAAATAATAAACCACCACCTTATTGTACCATTTACATTTTAAGTGCCAGTTTTTTTGCTGATTTGTCTTTGTAATTTCATTGGATTAAATCATTTATGAAGTTTGGTAATATACAATGAATTTCTGAATTATTTACTGTTTAAAGTTGCAGATCCTGCACAGAGCACTAAGTCCAAAACACAGGAAAACCTGTATATGCCAACTATCATAAATCTCAAGTTTGTTGGGTAAGAGCTACTACTGATGTACCAGACCTTATGCCACTTCCTCTCTGTGCATTATTGTCCTTTGCTTCTGATAAACTCTGGGAGGCAGCAAACAGTATATCCATTTTACATTAAGGCTCACACAAGTTAAGTGACTTGCCCAAGCGTATACAAGTAAGTTAATTAGTTGGAAAGGCAACATTAAGAACCACACTGCCTGACCCCCTAGAGTTTGTGTTTTATGCATTACATTGTGTTCTAGGTTGAGCACTAAATTCCTTCTTCTCCATTCTTTGTGAGAAGCCTATCTCCAGTCTTTACACAGTTGTGGCCAAATTCTGAAATGCCTGCAGCTCCCACATGATGATAGAAATGTAGTTCCAGTCTGTTCTGTGTTTGATGTCTTCGAGGTTCGGAATGGAAATTTTTAAATATTAGCGATGAGTATTTATACAGTTTGATTTATTTTTTAAAATATTTTAAAGATAAATTTCTTTTCTCTTTTTGATCCATGTTTTGAAGTCTGTTATTAAGTGTTAATCTAATCATAGGCAATTTTACTGAAATTACAGTTTTTGTCTCCAAGAGCAAATCACCAGAATAAATATATCAAGTGCAATATCTACCCAGAAATCTGTTGTCCACTAAAACCCTTGCTATTGCATTGGTGTAAAAGAACAGTACTGCCGGACAGAGCAATCCCATGGTTCCTAGTAGAAAGGAAAATACTGACTGCTAGTCACAGAGACAAGTGGGTTTGCATGGGTTCATACTGTGTTCTTGAAAGATAAATTTAAGATGAAAATGTTTTTGTATTGTCAGTATTAAATGAACTCCTCAATCAGATATTTATTTCTGGAATTCTTGTTGATGGGACTGTGGAATTGACTTTGAGGGGCTTTAATTAGTTTTACACAATCATACAATGCCTAAGATACTGAAGTATCTTATGAGACTATCAATAGCATAGAAAAATGTAAATAAGGGTGCAATTTGGAAAATATAGGTAGAATGGGAAGATAATATCTACACAGATATACAGGTCATAAGATCTTTTGTAGTGTAAGATCAGGCTATGAATTTGCTTCTGAACTTCCTTGAGGCCTAAGCAGAAATGGATATTTGATTATTGTCTGTAAAGGAAAAATGCATATAATTTTTCTAGGATAAGCAGTTTTTGATAGGACACTGAGTAATATGGTAGGAGGTCTCCTCAACACTTTTAAATACAACATATCTAAAACAGTTTTGTTTTGTTTTTTGCAGGGTCCCAAAACATGCCAATAGTACAATTTAGGGAACATAAGTTCCATGAGAGGCCAAGATATTGTAGTTCAAAAATACATCTACGTAGTGGTAAGCCCTAATCAAAGAATAAAACCCAGAATATTTTAAAGAATACTTTTTGTTGTTGTTTTTTGTTTTTTCAGGTCTGAAGTTATTAAGATAAGTTGGAGATACTCAGCATTTAGGGAAAATGCCTTTTCTTTAACTTATAGAAGGGCCAATGGTTTTGTGTGTTTGTTTACTTTGTTATTGTTTGAGAAGCATCATATATTTCTCTGTCCACATGTTATTAGGGCCTTAGTTATTTTTGCTTTTTTATAAATACTGAATAACCTTCATCCAAAGAAACTCTTTTCATACAATTTAAAATAAAAGATCCATTTTCGAAGTCAATGTCATGTCAATTTTAGCTACAAAGAGCCCAAAGACAAAAACATTTTTTTAAATATATAAATGCTACTCACTAATGATAAGGGAATTTCTTTACTTCTGTAGTATATTTATTTGGATTAAGAATGTGGGCTAGGAAGCCAAAAGAGTTGGGTAACGGGACCCAGCTCCTCTACTTTCTATCCAAGTGATTTTAACCTCTTTTCTCATTTGTCAACTTGGGAACTAATATCATGTATGTCAGAGGGCTATTAAAAGGAATATGTGATCTATCTATATATAAGATGCTTAGAAAAGAGATTGCAGATAGTAAGTGCTTTATACATGTTCTTAATGTCACTTAAATTATTTTTAAGTCTTTAAAAATGAATTTGTCAGTAGGGAACTTCTTTTAGATAAATCCTCTTAACCTTATTGTGTTATTGTGTGTCATATATTTCCATGAGAATTTATTTATTCAACAATTATTTATTGAGTATCTGCTGTGTGTCAAGCACTATTGTTGATGCTTGAAATAAATGTGAACCAAACAAGATAGAAATTTCTGCCCTTGTGAAGCTTTAACATAATACTGAATCTATTAAAAGCCCTAAACCTTCTTCTTAGGAAAACACATAAAGCTTTACATATGGTATCAGAGAAGTTATGGTAACCCTGAAGTCTGAACACCGCACATGCCTTCTTTTTATTTTGCAGAATTCCTGTGATGCATTCCTTAAGGTAGTTACAGTATTTCGTTTTATGAGACAGAGCTATTTAATTGTTACTGCTTTTCTTGATCACCCTTTTTGGCTCTATCAAATTAGAAATGCTGTTTGATTTATGACCATTTGACATAAAATTTCCAGTTTTTGCAGATTTTTACAGAAAAATTTTGGCCTTTTTCAAACACAAGAACATCTGTTTTCATAGATTTAAATGTCTTATTTCATTCATTATCTTGTTCACTTAAGCAATTTTGCTACTTTCAAAACACGTAGGAAATTAAATTATAAATGGCTGAAGTGATACATACTTATGAGAGAATATTTTTACCTCAGGGAGGTTTTTAGACCTTTTTACTTGCTAAGCATAGCACCACTTGAAATCATTTTCCTTCTTTTAGGGTTTTTATACTCCCTACTTGGAGATTTAGAAGAAGGTAGTCTTTAAAAATCACTTCGGACAAACCTGTAGCTGACTTTTTCAAAGCAAATTGTAACCCCCAGCACCCAAACCACATTGTTTTATTTCTGTGGAACATACTACAGTAAGATGTGGTATAATGTAGGGTTTTTAGTGATACTTTTTTTTAATTCTATCTTAAGTTTTGTATGATTACTTCTTAAAATGTTTTTTAAGTTGTGAAATATAACATATATACAAAAAGCAATAAATTTCCAAATACATTTTAACAACTAGTTGTAGAACAGATTTTAAAGTTTGGTATGGGTGGCAGTTCCAGGATTTTTCATTTTTTCTTCTCGCTGCTCCAAGACACAGGAGACCAACAACAATATCAATATAATGATTCAGCAGTCATACTCATTTGTTAAAGCCTATCTACTCTGTTATACTCCTCTTTCTCTTCTTTTTTCTTTTTTCGTGAAAAATAACATATATACAAAAAAGCAATACATTTCAAAGTACATCACAACAATTAGTGTGGAACAGATTTCAGGGTTTGGTATGAGTTGCAGTTCCACAATTTTAAGTTTTTACTTCTAGCTGCTCTAAGGTACTGGAGACTAAAAGGTATATCAACATAATGATTCAGCGCTCATACTCATTTGTTAAAACCTACCTTCTCTGTATAACTCTATCACCTTTGATGTAATTACTTTTAAACAAAGCATTTATAGCCTTGTGGAGTAGTTTTAAGAAGAACTAACTTTTATTTAGGTTAACGAGCTACTTTGGGAGTAACAAACTTTCATATACTGGTTTTATTTTTAATGTCAGCCTTCCACTGCATTTTCTTTGTTTGGCTATTTTCTTTTTCTTCCTGCCATTCTTAGTTTTCTATTTTTCAGCTCTGGTTTCAAAGGGTGTGTATTCAGAGGGTTTCCTCCAGTTCCCAGTACCTTGTTAATCCTGAGAAATTACCCAGTGGGCCAATTCTCACAGTAAAATATAAAAATAGCCATCCAGAAAGATGACAGAATGTGGTACCACTGTGATTAGAACTAATAGTTTTCAAAACAAAGATGAGAAGAAAACAGTACAAATGTTATCATTTCCTTAGGTTTTTCTCTGCACGGACTATTTTAGAAGAGACTAAGAAAAAAAAAAAGAAGAAAGACTTACCATTGTTTTTCTCATGTACTGTAAAAGAGCATCTGAATTTGGATCAAGAAAGAAATCACCTAAAAGTCAGATACATAAGCAGAGTCTACCTTTGATGGTACTTTTGAGCTTATACCCACAGTGTTCGTGTCACCAGTCTTGTTCTACGGATTCAATCCAGCATCTTATTGAGTACCTAAGAAGTGTAAATCATTACTGGCACATGAACTTGAAGTGGTTTAACCTTTCTAAACCGAAATTTCCATGTTGTATAATGAAGTTGTTAATTTCCTCCTTTTGTTACCAATAAATTTTACCTTTTGGAACAGTTTTCTATTTACAGAAATATAAAAAATAGTATAGAGTTCCCATATACCCTGCACCCAGTTTCCTCTATTATTAACGTCTTATATTAGTATAATTGATTTGTTATAATTAATGAGCCAATATCAATACATTACTAACTAAACTCCATACTTAATTCACATTTCCTTAATTTTTACCTAGTGTCGTTTTTCTGTTCCAGGATACCACATTTAATTCTTTTGTCTCCTTTGACTTTTCTTTGCTGTGACAGCTTCTCAGACTTTCCTTGTTTTTGATGATTTCTAGTCAGATATTTTGTAGAATGTGTGTTTGGGGATTTAGCTGATGTTTTTCTCATGGATAATGGGTTTGTGGGAAGAAGTCCATAAAGGTAAAGTACCATTCTCATCACCTCATATCAAGGGCACATATTATTAACATGACTTAATAACATGATGTTGACCTTGATCATCTAGACAGCTAAGGTAATGTTTTGGCAGATTTCTCCACTGTAAAGTTACTCTCCTCACTCCTATACCGTACTCTTTAGGGAAGGAAGTCACTATGCGCAGCCCACACTTAAGGGTTAAGGAATTATGCTCCCCCTCCTTGAGAGCAGAGTATCTCTGTTAGTTATTTGGTATTCTGTCTATGGGAGATTTGTCTCTTCTCCCCCATTTAATCATTTATTTAAGTGTGGAATCACGGGTATTTTTTTTATCCTTTATGTTACAATCCAGTACTCTTTATTTATTTTGTTAGTCAAATTGTTCCAACTTCAGCCATTAGGCATTCTTTCAGTTGGTTCCTGTGTCCCTTAGACAATATGCCCATCATTGTGGGTTGGTTTTATTTTGCGTGGGTGGGTAAACACTTTTTTAGTTTCTGATACTACAAGATGTTCCAGACTCATCTTGTGTATTTCCTGCTCCAATCTTAGAACCAGCCCTTTCACCAAGGAGCCCTGGTTCTTTTTATAGATAAGTGGTATTAGAAACTAAGACCTGGACACTACTTACACTCATAGGTACTGGGCATTATTGCTTCTGGGCCCTCTCGACTGTCAGAAGTAGGAAATACATGTGTGATAATTCCTTTTTTTTAATCAGCTATTCTTTGAGTTCAGCAGACCATGCATTGGAGATAGGATGGGATGAGTCAGTAAAGTTTATATCAGAGCACTTCACGAAGGGCCCGCTATTCTCTTCCTCTTTAATGTTATTAAGATACAATTCTTAGTTATGGAAGACTAGAAGGAGGGCAGGAGAAGTGCATAAATGATTATATCAAAACAGAGCAGAGTAGTTGCTGTAAGAATGATACCAATGTGGTGTATAAATTGATACAACTTTTCTGGAGGACAAATTGATGTGTAACTCAATCCAGAAAACAATAATTATGCTACATCTTTGGGGGAATGGAGTGATTGTGGAAACCACCCTTTTTCCTATAAGAATTACTGCTCTGCATTACAGTTTTGTTCACAGCAAAAGAACTAGAACAGCATGAATATCCCAAACTAGGAGTTTGCCGTGTAACAAGTTACAGTGAATAGAAAATGATAGGGTAAGATAATTGTTAAATAGCATGAAAGGATGTCCACAATATTTTTCTGGTTAATAAAAATATAATTCAAAACAGTATAAACCCATTTAATAAAAATAATTATGTAAATAGGTATATGGCCACCAAACATGATCACAGTTATTTCTGGGTGGTCAAGTCACAAGTGTTTTCTTTCTACCCCCACCCCTATTATTATATAAGTAAACATGAAAGTTTTTATTAAAATAAGAAAAACTGTTTTCATATTATATTAAGAAAGCAAAAAACTAGATTTTTTTTCTTTTAAAATACAGTATATAATTAATTTGGGTTTTGTTTGGGTAACAGTGAGAAGTCCCACTTACTAGGAGTATGGGAAGCATGAAGGGGAAATTAAAGAGATTTGAATCTTAAAGTGAGGTATTTTACATACTTTTAAAAATGTATTGGTATTTTAGAATACTGTTTTTAATGAAATTACGTCCTTTAGTGCCCAAATTCTGCTGTGCCCATTACTCCTTTTTCTCTTAAGATTTTCAAGGAGATAAACACAAAGGAAAACTAACAAATGGAGAACAAGATTTAACTTAATTGTTGGCCACATTGAACTTGGAACATATGACCTGGCTCGAGCCCTTTCTGTTCCTTAATGCCTCACCAACTAGCTCCTACATCCCAAGGGCAGCATGAATGTAAGAGAGAGCAAATAGTCCTGGGCTGCCTTTTAAGCAAATACTCTATTGGAATTCTGGAGTCAGGTTAGTGATCCCTCTACTCCTAAAACAGTGAGGATGGCAAAGGTGGCATGGACCTGTTCTGGTATAAACAGTAATAGGAAATCAGTTAAGTTTTATGATCAGCTAAATAATCCAATCTGGCTGTGCTTCGGGAAAATTAATCTGACACAGTAGTGTTGATAGCAACAAAGAGATGGGAAAAGATCAAGATAGGCTATTGCATTAGTCTTGGTAAGGTGAAAAGTAGGTGTGACCTTGTATGGAAGAATGATAAAGGAAAAGACAACTCAGGCTTTGAAGAAGGATCTCCTGATAAGTGATTATTTATGGGAACTAGAATAAGGTACCAGTTAGGTTCTGAGCCCACATGATGGAGAATGTGGTAAAAACTCCTGCCTTTCACAAAAATAGGGAAGTCTTGAGAAACATGAGTGGAGATGGTGAATGACATTAGTATTTTTTTAATGAAGTAAAATTTACATACAATAAAATGTACACATCCTAAGTATTCAGTTTGGTGAGTTTTGACAATTATATGTGCCTCTGTAACCACCAAATCAGACAAGATACAAACATTTCCATCATCCCAGAAAATTCCCGGATGCTCCTTTCCAGTTAATTCCCCTCTCAACTCAGATAACAACTTTCTGTTTTCTCTCGCCATAAAAATTGTTTTCTGGTTCTAGGACTTTTCATAAATGGAATCATCATTTGGTATGTACTGTTTTAAAGTGTCTGGGCTTATGTTCAGCATAATCTTTTTGAGATTCATCTATATCGCTTCATGTATCAGAGGTTTATTTTTATTGTTGGGTAGTATTCCATTATATGAATATACCATAATTCGTTTCCTTTTGATGAGTGTTTGAGGTTTCCAGCTTTGAATATTTTGAATAAGTTATTGTGAACATCCTCTTATATGTTTTCTTACCAACTCCCCTGGACATATACTTTGACTTCTCATGTGTAATATTGAAGAGTAGAAGTGCTGAGTCAGGATAGATACATATTTAACTTTATAAGATCATAAATTGCTATGTAATTCACCAGCGTGGTTGTAGCACTTTACACTCCCTTTAACAATGAATGACAGCTCAGTTGTTTCATATCCTCACCAATTTTTTAAAAATATTTTATTGATAAATCTTCACATATTCATTCTGTACATGGTGTACAAATCAGTGGCTCACAATGTCATCACATAGTTGCATATTCATCACCCATGATCATTTTTTAGAACATTCACATCACTCCAGAAAAGGAAATTAAAAAAAAACAAAACTCATATACACCATACCCCTTACACCTTGCTCTCATTGATAACTAGTATTTCCATATACCCAATTTATTTTACCCTTTGTTCTCCTATTATTTATTTATTTTTTATCCATATTTTTTTATTCCTCTATTCATACCCTGGATAAAAGAGGCAACAGACACGAGGTTTCCACAATCCCACAGTCACATTGTAAAAGTTTTATCTTTATACATTCATCTTCAAAACTCTAGGCTATTGGAACACAGCTCTAACATATCAGGTACTTTCTTCCACCCACTCCAATACACTGTAAACTAAAAAGGGATATCTATATCGTGCATAAGAATAACCTCCAGGATAACCTCTCGACTCTGTTTGAAATCTCTCAGCCACTGAAACTTTTTATTTTGTCTCATTTCTCACTTCCCCATTTTGATCAAGGTTTTCTTAATCCCTTGATGCTGGTTCCTGGCTCATCCCCAGATTTCTTTCCCATGATGCCAGGGAGATTTACACTCCTGGGATTTATGTCCCACATAGGAGGGAGGGCAGTGAGTTCATCTGCTGAGTTGGCTTAGGCCACATCTGAGCAACAAAAGAGGTTCTTTGGGGGGGTGATTCTTAGGCATAATTTTAAGTAGACTTAGCCTATCCTTTTCTGGAAGAAGTTTCATAGGGGCAGATCCCAAGATCAAGGGCTCAGCGGCCTATTGATTTTGTTGTCTCCATTCCTTTGGAGAATATCAGAAATTCTCCAAAACCACCAACATTTGATATTCTCTTTTGACTTAAAGATTTTTTTTTTTCATTTTAGGATTATATAATTCTCCTGAACTTAGTTATAATTTTTAAGAAACACATATAATGTGAAGTAGCAACATACAGTGAGAGCCTTAGGTGTATATTACTTTCTGGTGATTAAGAAATATGAATAATTATTATTATTATTATTTTTTTTTTTTGGCTTGAAACAATTGTTTTATTGTGTCTCACAAATGTTGGGTGTCAGGAATTTGGGGCAGGGCTCAGCTGGGAGATGATTCTGTTCCATTCTGGTGTGGACTGAGGTCACTTACAACTGGCCTAGAAGACACAAAACAGCTCAGAGAGGACAGCTGGAAGGCTGGGTTCACCTAGGAATGTCAACTGAAGGCCATCTTTGCATCTCCAGCATGTTAGCCTTAAACTAGTCGTCAGCCTTCCTGTATGGTAGCTCAGGGCTCCAAGAGTGAAGTTCCCAGCAGAGAAGGCAGAAGCTGCTTGACCTTTTATGACTGAGGTTTGGAAGGAGAAATACTAATTTTTAGTAAATCTCTAATCATTTTATGCTCAAACAACAGCAATGGACCATAAACAGTCCCAACTACAATCCTAAAACTGCAAAGCAATCAAAATTTATCTTACTCTGAAGAGAAAATAAATGATAAACTGAATTTCATTAAAATTTAACATTTTTACTTAGTAAATACACACATATATATACATATATATGTATATATATATTGCTTGCCTATTTATTTTCTTAATGGTATCTTTTATAAGCAGAAATTCTTTGACCCACATTAATATAGTATATATTTCTGATATATAGCCCCCCCCATCATTCCTCTTGATAATTGTGGGATGGTTCATTTCATATTTTAAGCTCAGAGATTCATAGTCTTTACTTTTACATAATCCCTGCTGTATTTCATTTCGACAGTTATTTATTTTTCCCTGTTGTTTTATACATTTTGGTTGTTTATCATTCAGTATTAGGGCATGCTTAGTTTTTATTTCTTATATTTAGTTGGAATGTCTTTTAATTATTCAGTTAATAAAGTTCTTTACATATTTCATTTGCTACCTCATTGACATGGGTCTTAGATTGAACTGAACATAGCGTTAGAGATCCTGGTTTGACCACGTACCTATTGCCATTGCTTAGTCCTAAGACTTTTATTAGGTATATTTATCAGGCATTGACTGTGTACTGTGGATTGTGCTAAGGCTTTGTGGAGGTTATGAAACTGAATCATAGTTTCTATCCTTAAGTAAATACTCCTATAGGTAAGACAAGAGATACAAAAATAAAAATATTACATATTCTAAATGCCGTGTATGTGTGCGTGTATATATTAAGAACTGTTTGTAAGTGCCATGCGTGTGTGTGCCTGAATGTGTTCAGACAGAAGACAGCCCCAGATCTCAGTAGTGCTGGGGACTTTGCTTTTACTTGTACAAGTGTCTTCTGTATACTTCTGTATATGTCACATACTCTTTTGGGGCTCTTTATGTATTTCAAATTTACATAAATATATAAACATATATAACAAATATGTATTTTACGTTAACTCTCACTACAGTTTATAAAGTAGACGGTATTAGCCAGAGAACATCAACTTGCCTAAAATTATTTAGAGTTAGTAAGAGACTGAACTAGGTTTTAAACCCGTGTTGTCTGTCTATGAGTTATGTCCCTGGTTTTAAGGCCTTGATGTAAATGTTAAATATGGATTGTTTGACCAAAAGGGGGAAAAGAAGTAAAACAAATAAGTTATCAGTGGCTGAGAGAGTTCAAATGGAGTTGAGAAGCTACTCTGGAGGCCATTCCTACACAGTCTTTCGTTAGACATTGCTACCTATCATAGTTTGCCAAACCCCAACCAAAGCTATTCCTGCCAACCCTAAAAAAACACCTAGGGCATTGATTGTACACCATGTATGGAATGTATGTATATGGAGATTTATCAATAAAAATATTTAAAAGGAAAAAAAAATTGGTGAGGATATGAGATTCTACAAAAGTTCCTTGAACTTGGGTTACTTTCCAGAAACATACAACCTCCAAATGAGTCCCTAGACCAGATGAGTCCTGAAATGCGGAGTGGCCAGCCTGTCCAGAACATCAACTAGTTCCAACCCCTTATCCCATATTATCAGCAGCCCTTTCCAACATAAAAAAAATTAGAAAGGGCATAGCCCAAATATCCCTAGAGAGTAGAAGAAAGATCAAAGGAGATGGTGGAATTATACAAGGAAGGTAGGGGGTTAATAATAAGTATTATTGCTGAATCATTAGTATTTCTTTTAGTTTCCAGTGTCTTGGAGCAGCTACTATTAAAAACCTAAAATTGTACAATTGTAATCCATACCAAACTCTGAAACATGTTCTACAACTAATTGTTGCAGTGTGCTTGAAATTTATTGTTTTTTTTGTATATATGTTATTTTTCACAAAAAAGGGGGAAAAAGTTGATTGCGATGATAAATGTACAGCTATATAATTATATTGTGAATCATTGATTGTACATTTTGGTATGTGAATATATACTGATAAAATTGCATTAAAATAGAAAATTACGAAAAAGTTGCATCGAATGCTACCATTTGTCTACAGAAATTCACATATATAGGCTTAGACCTTATTTCTGGCTCAAATTGTAAGAAACTGATAGCAGATCTTCAGGAGAAAATGGGGTGGCTGGGAGTGATGTGAGAAAAGGATCTCCCTTTGTATTAATCCTTTGTGCCAAATCATACTGTGGCCATTTTACTTATGCAAAGAATTACTTGTTTGGTTAATGAAATATCATGAATATAAAAGTTAAAAAAATATGAATTGTTCTGTGTGTGTGTGGATAGGTAGGTAGGTAGGTAGATAGATAGATAGAGTAGTACTGGGAGTATTTAAAATCAAAAGGGCTTAAATTATCCTGGGGCTCTTTTCCATCTATCTGAGTATCATTTTTTTTTATTTCATTTTTTTCTATTTAATTTTTTTTGCATTTTTTAATTTAAAAATTAACAAACAAAACATTAAGATATCATTCCATTCTAAATATATAATCAGTAATTCTTAATATCATCACAGTTGCATATTCATCATTTCTTAGAACATTTGCTTTGATTTAGAAAAAGAATTTAAAAGGCAATAGAAAAAGAAATAAAACGGTAACAGAGAAAAAAAAGATTATACATACCATACCCCTTACCCCTCGCTTTCATTGATCACTAGCATTTCAAACTAAATTTATTTTAACATTTGTTCCCCCTATTATTTATTTTTATTCATTATTTTCTACTCTTCTGTTGATATGGTAGATAAAAGGAGCATCCGACACAAGGTTTTCACATTCACAGAGTCTCACTGTGAAAGCTATATCATTGTTCAATCATTATCAAGAAACATGGCTACTGGAACACAGCTCTACATTTTCAGGCAGTTCCCTCCAGCCTCTCCAATACATCTTGAACAACAAGGTGATATCTACTTAATGCATAAGAATAAACTCCAGGATAACCTCTCGACTCTGTTTGGAATCTCTCAGCCATTGACACTTAGTCTCATTTCATTCTTCCCCCTTTGGTCGAGAAGGTTCTCTCAATCCCTTGATGTTAATTCTCAGCTCATTCTAGGGTTTTTTTTCAGTCCCTTGATGCTGAGTCTCAGCTCATTCCAGGATCTCTCTCCCACGTTGCCAGGAAGGTACACATCCCTGGGAGTCATGTCCCACGCAGAGAGGGGGAGGGTGGTGAGACTGCTCATCATGTTGGCTGGAGAGAGAGGCCACATCTGAGCAACAAAAGAGGCTCTCTTGGGGGTGACTCTTAGGCCTAAATTTTAAGTAGACTTGACCTATCCTTTGTGGGGTTAAGTTTCATATGAA
>PVIY010043054.1:0-20559 GCA_004026745.1 Myrmecophaga tridactyla
AATACAACATGCCAAAATTATGGGATGCAGTGAATGCAGTGCTGAGACAGTAATTTATAGCTCTAAATGTTTACATTTAAAAGGAAGAAAGACTTCAAATCAGACACTTAACCTCAAAATAGGAAGAACTAGAGAAACAACAGCAGGAGGAATGAAATAACAAATATTAGAGGCAAAATAAATGAAATAGGAAAAAAAAGACAGTCTGTTAACATAAATGGATTGATAAATAGATAATTGAAGGACCAAGAAGTATAAGGAATAAAACATATGGAGGATATGTGAGGTGCAGTGCTGACACAAAGAAGGAAAAAACCAAGGCCACCTTGGCCAGTCAGGACAGGCCTCACCTTTCACCATCTTGAAGGATGTGGGGGAGTATCCTCCAATGAACAGCTTCCAATTTGATTGAGTTAGCATCCTGCTTTCTGCCCGACGTTATTTCTAAAATAAGGGGAAAGTAAGTCATTGGGCAGAAAACAGCAAAAATAATGATGGTGGACACTGTTGGATGCACTGTATGGTTCTTGAATCTAGGAGACATTGCATATATCCCTTGGCACTCCCATTCTCTGTGACAGTTTTCTCACATGAACCTGGCAGCTTTTGCAGAGGGGGGTTGGTCCCCAAGAGAGAGGCTTGAAGTGCTAAAGTGTTGAAGCCCCAAGTGGCATCTTTCAGTTAATTGCAGTTGAGAATTTGATGATAAGTACCTAATTTCTTTGCCCTTCAAATGGGACAAGTGTGAGACATGTCTATACCATCTTCTAGAGTTCTCCAGCAGCATCAAGTCCCAGTTGCCTATAGTCATACCTTGTCTTTGATGGGTCTGTGTTGGTGTTTGTTTGTTTGTTTTTTCTCTCTCTCGTTTCTACTCCCCTGCAGGTACTTCCTGGGTTGTACCATCCTAGTAACCTCTTGGACTCTAATTCCTGTCTCAGGTCTGATCCTGGTGGAACCCAACTTAAGACACTGGGCAATTGACTAGCTTTGAGGGATGAAGAAGACGACTAAGAGGCTCCCATGTCTCTGGTTTAGGAAGCAGATGGATAGCAGCACCAGTTAATTAAAATATACTGCCTTTCACCTACTGGGGGTGTTTTGCTCAATAAAGCTCCCCTAGAGCCCACCCCTAAAGAGTCCCTGAATGTTGTTATAATCCCAACCCCCTGCAGTGTTAAGAGCCTGTTTAATAATAGGTTGCACTGCCCTTACTACCCTAATTCTGCTAGCTTGTTAGCGTATCCATGTGCATCATGCAAGACCTTGGCCCCTTTCAGTGTTTCCCATTCCAATCTGCATTATTGTCGCTGTATGATATCACTCAGGCATTCTCAAATTTGGGCTGCTGCTCGCCTCTCCTGGTTCTTCTGGAAGCTGCTTCTCCCAAGGCCTTCCCCATTTCTATCACCTTCACTGCTGACACGCTACTGCAGCAGTGCTTCTCCCAGGGGCCTTTCACAGTTCTTTCACTTTCACTGTTCAAACACTACTCTAGGCAAATGCTTGCCTCTACAGCTGGTACAGCTCAGCACTGTGCCCTGGGCCACTGTTTACCTCTTCATTTCTGCCACTTGATGCTTAGCTTGGGCTTTCAGTGTGCATGAAACCACAGCTGCACAGCTTATGTACATGGAACAGCAAGAGAAATCTCTCCATTCTCAGTGTTATGTACTCTGTTTTAAGGATATAATAGAGTTGCTATGCCCCAAAGAGTCACTGTTTTGATAACACAGATCCTTCAAGTTTACACATAAAACTTCTATTCCAGGCTCTGAGTGAATTATGGGTTCAGGTAACAAACATCAAGAAGCACTTAGGATCCCCTCTCTGGTCCAGCGCTTAGACCAGTCAGTATTCAGCTCGTTATGTCCAGATCTGCTGGATTAATTTTAATTTAGGACCCTAGACTGCCCCCTTGAAATTGTGCTTTATGCAGCTCCACAGATTTGATCACATGCGAGTTCAGAGTTTGTCCAATTCTACAGTATTTTAAGTTAGTTTTATATTTATCCAGAAATCCTTGAACCCCTGTTTAAAGTGCATGCAAATAGATACTGAAAGGTAAGGATATAACCTGACTCCACCCAACAGATGTAGTTGAACTTTTGCTCTGGAAGAACCAGAATCCAATCTGCCCTAAATCTTAGATATTTTAAGTGTGATTCAATTTCAACTTTACTACAGAACTATGAATAATTATATTAGACTGGCTTCCTGATTATCTGACTGAAGATCAAAAACAAACAAAAAACCAGAAGCTGTCTTTGGGACCTAGATTAACCATAATGATCAAAGAATATGGTTGTTTTGTACCCAAGATGAGGAAAAGAAGCGGAGAGTTTAAGATCTTTATTCCTTGGGTAACATTTATATTGTCGTTAAGGTATTACAGGTATACCTGGACCATTTGAAAGAAAAAAAAAACACACAACTTTTCATTACAAAGAATTTCAAACATATGCAAAAGATAGAAAAATAATATAACAAATCCCACATGCCTATACCCAGCACTAGCAACTGTCATCGGGACCACCTTGTTTCCTTTCATAATCCCACTCAGTTCCTCTTCCATAATTGTTTTGAAGCAAATCCCAGAAAGTAAATCATTTCCTCTCTAATCATTTCAATTTATGTTCTAAAATAACCCCCTTTCTCGACATAACAACAATGCTGCCATCACATCCCGAAAAAAAAGTTTTCTTAATACCATAAAATGCGCAGTGTTTATTTCCAAGGTTATACTATACAAGTTTGCTACGCTTTTAAGAATTTGTTTTAAATGAGCAAATGATTGTTTTTTTTTTTTAACGTACCTCTGAATTCTAGTTTAATCTCTAGATTCCTCCTAAAGTTTGTCTCTTTTCTTCTTTCATTTTTATGTATTGTTGAAGAAACAAGACCTTTTTGTCTGGATTTTGTTGATTACATACTCATGTTATTGTTTAGCATGTTCTTCTGTTCCCCATGTTTTATATAAATTAATAGTTAGCTACTCTTTTCTTTGACAAGATGACTTCATACATAGTGTGGTGTATTTTCATCAAAAATTATGCAATACTTGCTCATCTTACTTTGTGTGTGTGTGTGTGTGTGATATTAACAGCCATTGATGATCACTGTCTTGATGCATTAACTCATTATGGGCTGAAAAATAGTGGTATTCTATTATTATTTTTTCATTTATTAGCTGGAATACCTCTATAAAGAGAACTTCTCTTCAACAAACTATTTTTGTCACCCAGTGGTACAGTCATACAGGAAAGCAGAATAAGTGCTTGAGTTTATCTTTGGTTAGCAGTCTTCAAAATAATAATGTGGCTCCCTAGTCTCTCCAGAGATAACCAGTGGAGATTTTATTTATTTATTTTTGCTTGTTTATCTATTTTAGCACAACAAGGAACTCGTGGATTTAAATACATTTAAATATACTTGATGTGTTTCAATTCTTTGCTTTTATTTTTCGTATTGATCCTCATATTTTCTTATCTTTACCCAATGGGAACCTCTTCACAATGGTCCCTGGGTCCTCTTTTTAATTATTTTTTATTGATATATATTATATATTCATATACCATGTAATCATCCACAGTGTACAGTCAGTGGTTCACAGTATCATCATATGGCTGTGCATTTATCGTCACAATTAATTTTTTTTCTCCCTGAGTCCTTTTGATATAACACTAATAAACTTTGAGAGGCCACATAGAACTTTTTTCATTTTAATATTTTTACTCTGAAATATCACATATATGGAGAAAAATGATGAATTTCAAAGCATAGTTTGACAAGTAGTTATAGAGCAAATTTCAAAGTATGATGATATAGGTTACAGTTCCCCAATCTCAGCTATTTCCTTCTAGCTGTTATACTACACTAGAGACTAACAAGAATTATCGCTACAGTGACTCAGTAGTCACAATCATTTGTTAAATTCTATCTTCTCTGTTACAATGCCTCCTCTCATTTGATCCTTCTCCCAGTCTTCAGGGATATTCCATATAGAACTCTGAGTATAGATTACCAGTGGGCATTCCTGAGATGTCGGCATAACTTCTTTCTGAATCATTTATTCATTGAAGTCACTTATTTAGTGACTTTCATTTATTAGGAGTTAACAAAGAAGCAGTGATCCAGCAAATGTTCCTCATTTCTGTATTTGAGCTAATGCAATCAAACAAAAAGTAGTTTTTGAGAATTTATTATGTGTTTAGGACTCTGGAAGCCGTTGTGTTCAGTGAAAAGCTGGGAGATTAGACCCAATCCCAAATTGACTATGTTTCTAAAAGCTTAGATTCCTAGGGTTGGCATCATTTATACTTTCACAGCTATTGAATGATCAGATATAAAAGAGCCCATAATATGGAACCTCAACCTGTCCTCTTATAATTTAGGTTATGGTCATTTGTTCTTCTTGTTTCAGGGTAAAGAAGGTCAAATCTCTATTATTATAATTTTATTCTTTTCCTTATTTATACCCCCTCCCCAATTCTATATTGTTTTATTATTTCCTTATTTTGTGGGTGTGAATTGACTTCACTTTTGATGCAGTTTTTTTATGAAACTCAAGCTACTATATACATACACAAATGTATATATGAAATATGTATTTATGTGCTTACGAAGGTGTACATATAAGTTTGGTCCTATGGTATGTGGTGATCGTCTTTAGACTCCTAGATTATGGTACATTTGCACATGTCCTAGGGTACCTGGTTTTCGTATGCAGCAAACATTTTCAGGGGTACTATAAACCCATGAATGATAGATATCAGGTCATATCTCAAGTTATCACTGTTTCCTTCTTCTTGTCCCCTATCTTATATTAGTATCCTTCAGGGTTTCATATAAAAGTTTCATTGATTATAATTCCTTTTGGCCCCTGGTATTACTTTCCTTGCTACCTCAACCACAGTGGAACTGATGTCCCTGCTTTTACTCTTGTGCTATAGTAATAGTGCCTTCACGCATATCAAGCACAGGAAGTTAATTCTTATTTATTAGTATGCTAGATCAGTTACATCTGTCCATCAACTTTGTGAGGCATACTCTTTTTCCCATATAACAATTGCCTTACAAATTTGTCAACCTTCCTATATGAAAGTATATGTGTCTCCAAGCGTATATTAATCTAGCCTATTTCTCCTTAATACTGGTTTTCTACAAAGAACCAGGCCAACTTCCTTTCGTGTTAAGACATTTTATTTCATGTTTGTTATAGTGTTGTGCTTCCCAGACTTGGGTAATAAACAGACCAATTTAAAAGGAATAAAAAACTTCCTAGGGTCTCCCAGTGCTTACTAAAATTACTTTATCAAATATTACTTATATAAGCACAATTAAAGAACAAAAGCCACATTCTTTATGGTTAAGAGTCCTATAGATCTATTACACCAAAAATATTTTCAAATTATATAAAACACGTACAAAACAGCGATAAAATTCAGTTGCACAGCCTTAATGCAACTAGTAATGTTGTTTAGAGAAATTAAATGGCCTTTTGTAATGCAGATACAATCCTGGCTGCAGTGGCACAAGTTCTTTTATTTTCAACATGCCTTTTTCTTCCGTATATGTTGAAAGACACTTATTTTACTGCATTTCTCTATTAAAACCATTGTACATGATCCATGTGTATGCTATAACCATGTTTCTGCCATCATGTAGCCTTGTGCTTTTGTGTCATCAACCTGCACAAGTTGCAATGGTATTATTCTATCACAGTATGTAGTTTTCATTATCCCACAATCAAAGGCATGACATTAAATTTAGGAAACTGAAGTTCCAGTCTAAAAACCATTGTTAACTTAAAATTTTCACTGAGAAAGAAACGTTTTGCGCTTATAAGTGGGGAAAGAATTTAATACCAGTACAGTATGTACACAGCGGGGTCAACTTTTTTCATGTTATTAGAAGATGCCAAACTAATTGCAACTAGTCATACTGCATGACCAAGGAAATCCTAGGCATAAATATACATGGGCCTGGAAATTGCATGGCAGTACATGGTTACAGTTCATTCAAATCATTCAAAAGAGTCTCATAAAAACCTCTTTAGATATCTCAGAATGAAGTCAGTAGATATGGCATTTACTTTTTGTTATAAGGACAATATTTCTTTACAGTATGTTCAGTAAAATGTACAGAAAATTATAAAACAAAATTTTAAGTAAAGTAATTATTTTGGCTAGTGGGATAATGGATAGTAATTATTTAATTAAAAATTCATTCAATATTTAATAGATTCATTGAGCTCCTATGAGACTAGCAGTGCCCTGAAAGTCTTTGCCTTATCAGCATATGCTAATATATTTACTATGACTGAATACTAAACCTAAACCAAAATATATACAGTAAGGCTTAAAAAAAATCACAGTAGAAACAATTACTTGCTAAAGTTAAATAGAATGGATTTATCAGCTGTGCCATAAAAACTTTTATTATATGAGTATTATTTGTCAGCCAATTTTTCAAACTTTAACCGTTTTTAAAGTTAAATCTTTCCTTAAGAGAGAAAAACTCAACAGAGAAATAAAATAAATGAATATCTGCCCATCTAGCCAAAAATAAGCCAAGCCAAGCAAAACCAAAAAGCCAAACCAAATTTAAAAAATGCGATGGAATACCCTTATGCTCTACCTGTATTTTCTTGGAATTGCAGGCAATGTATATTTTATTCTTCCACATTCTGTAGCTTCCAGAATTTCCACAATTAGTAGGTATTATTATCAGAAAAAGTACAATACGACTGTTCAACAAATGTATTGATCTGGAGAATGCAGTATGCCTGGTGTATGTATAGATTTTTTTTTAATGAACTGTGTAATAAAATGATTGTTTTCCTTATTGTCATGCTCATTGATGTTGGTATCATGGGTTTTAGGTATAGGTCATGACATTTTGAAACCAAACAATAGACATATAGGTATACACCAGAAGAAACGTTCAGTTTTATCATTAACAGTCACCTTCCAGTTCCTGACTGAAATAATTAATCAACCCAGAATATGAGTGGATTAATACATTAGTCTAACCTAAGGTGAAATTGTGGAAAACTGCTTATTCAGTAAAATAAATGAAAAAGATTTGCATGGAGACGCAGAGCCAAAGGTTAGGTTAAAAAGATTTATAAAAAAATATTGCTAAAATGGAGAAAGGCTAATTCAGTCATAATCCCATTATTTTAAATGCGATCTGTATATACAAGACTCTCTGACTCTTGGCCTATGCGAAGTTGGAAACAAGAACAAAGCAGACTGGAAATTATGAATATGTTTCTCCAACTAAGTGCTTTATATTTCTAATCAGGAAATACATAAAGGATGTTCTGTTTCTGAATCTTATTAGCATTCTAAAAACGGCCTGTTTTGTTAAATATTTAAAAGTAGTCGTTAATTGGATGCACTATGGATTGGAAAATAGTAACCTTAGAAGAGAATAGCACAAGTGAAAAAAGAAAGCATCTTTGCTGTTTATAGGTATGTGGCCCATCGTACTGTTCTTATAAAATAACCCAGGAAGTTAATGCCTTCTGCTTGTATTTGCAATATTTTTTTCTAGCCCCTGCCTAACAGTGCTATTAGAGGACAAAGCCATTTCTACTATTCTGTTCTAATCCTACACCAGAAAGAGAACACTCAAAAATGCATCGATTTCAGCTTCTCTCCTGGAAGGATATTTCCAGTTCTGAAAAGCACATCACCTTGACAAAATGAAACCAAACCAACTAGTCATACAAGCAACATATAACAAAACTGGTTTGCATGACAAGATACCCTGGATCTGGCGGCACCGGACTGTAATTTTTAAGATGTGGGCTCTGAATTCAGATCGCCTTCGTTCAAACTGAGTGCCATATACTTTATGCACTGCATGCCCTTAGGCAAGTCATTTACCTTTGCAGAAGTTGAGCTTACTCATCTGAATAAAAAGGGATCTTAAGAGTTTGTACCTCAAAGGACTGTATGAAACTTAATTAACTGTGCCTGGCAAGTTGTTAGCTATTAGTGCAATGGTAACTTTCTCCCCTTATATTTAGGAGAAATGTTGCAAAATCATTAAATGCTCCTTCTTCCAGAGGTTAGTGCTTGAGTGCCTTTATTATTTAAACATGCATTATTTAAAAATCCAAAAGACATCTAAAAAAAATTTTTTTTTTTAATTACAAAAATTCTGCATCTCCCTTGCTGGAGACTTTTATTTTTTTTTTCCTTCCTCTTTTATACAATAACCCACTGGAAGCAATTGAGACCAACCCACTCACCCTCTTTTATACAATAACCCACTCGAAGCAATCGAGACCAACCCACTCACCCTTCTCCCACAGCAGCTCCAAGAAGGAACCAAGAGCCCAAGGTCCTTGCGCTACCCGGACGTGACACCGTTACCCTTGTTCCCCCCGCGGCAGGGGGCAATCAACAGTTTTGCGGCCGTCGAGTTGTATTGGAGTCAGGGTGCTTTTTGTCCCTCTGCGCTTGCCCCCCAGTCCCTTCCTTCTATTTCCGGTCCCGTCCCCAACTGTCGCTGCTTCTCCTCACGGAAAGGTCGCGGCCTGTGGTGCTGAGAACTGTTTGTCGTGGCCTGTGGTGCTGACAACCATTTGTGTCGCGATGAATCCCAGTGCTTCCAACTACCCCATGGCTTCGCTGTATGTGGGGGATCTACACCCCGACGTTACTGAGGCGATGCTGTACGAGAAATTCAGTACGGTAGGCCCCATGCTGTCCATTCGCGTCTGCCGGGATATGGTCACCCGCCGTTCCTTGGGCTACGCGTATGTGAATTTCCAACAGTTGGGGGATGCGGAGCGTGCACTGGATACCATGAATTTCGATGTTATAAACGGGAAGCCAGTTCGCCTCATGTGGTCACAACGTGACCCATCTCTTCGTAGAAGTGGGGTGGGCAACATATTCATTAAGAACTTGGACAGATCTATTGATAACAAAGCGCTGTACGACACGTTTTCTGCTTTTGGCAACATCCTTTCGTGTAAGGTGGTTTGTGATGAAAATGGTTCCAAGGGCTATGGCTTTGTGCATTTTGAGACACAGGAAGCCGCAGAAAAAGCTATTGAGAAAATGAATGGGATGCTTCTGAATGATCGTAAAGTGTTTGTTGGGCAATTTAAGTCTCGTAAAGAGCGCGAAGCCGAAGTTGGAGCTAGGGCAAAAGAGTTCACCAATGTTTACATCAAGAATTTTGGTGAAGAAGTGAATAATGAGCGCCTTAGGCGTCTCTTTGCCAAGTTTGGGCGTGTCGTAAGTGTGAAAGTAATGACTGATGAAAGTGGACAATCCAAATGTTTTGGATTTGTGAGCTTTGAGAGGCATGAAGATGCGCAGAGAGCTGTGGATGAGATGAATGGAAAGGAAGTCAGTGGAAGACAAGTTTATGTTGGGCGCGCTCAGAAAAAAGTAGAACGGCAGACTGAACTTAAGCGTAGATTTGAGCAGATGAAGCAGGATAGGATCACCAAATACCAGGGTGTTAACCTCTATGTGAAAAATCTTGATGATCGTGTTGATGATCAGCGTCTCAGGAAAGAGTTTTCTCCGTTCGGTACAATCACTAGTGCAAAGGTCATGATGGACTGTGGTCGTAGCAAAGGGTTTGGTTTCGTGTGTTTCTCCACCCCCGAAGAGGCCACTAAAGCGGTTTCCGAAATGAATGGTAGAATTGTGGCCACCAAGCCGTTGTATGTAGCTTTAGCTCAGCGCAAAGAAGAACGCCAGGCCCACCTCACTAACCAGTATATGCAGAGAATGGCAACCGTAAGAGCCGTGCCCACCCCCATGGTCAGTCCCTACCAGCCAGCACCACCACCTTCACGTTTCTTCATGGCGGCCATTCCACAGCCTCAGAACCAAGCCGCATGCTACGCGCCTAGTCCAGCTGCTCAGATAAGACCAAATCTTTGCTGGGCTTCTCAGGGTGCCAGGCCTCATCTATTCCAAAGTATTCCTGCCGCTATCTGCCCAGCCATTGCTCCACCACCGTTTACCGCCATGCAACCAGCTCCTCCACAGATTCGAGCAGTCATAGCGACCCAACCTGCCGCCACTCCAGCAATGCCTGGAATTTATCCGTATCCTGTGGTGGCGGCGGCTGCTGCTATTGCACCTCCTCTGGCCATTCACACCGTTCCACGTTATCGATATGAGCCGGGAGTTCGCAACCTGGAACAACATCTTCGAGCAACACCACGAGTTGCCGTGCCCCAGCCTGCTATTCATGTTCAAGGTCAGGAACCTCTGACTGCTTCCATGTTGGTATCTGCCCCTCCTCAACAGCAAAAGCAGATGTTGGGTGAAAGGCTCTTTGTCCTTATTCGAGCCATGTATCCTGCCCTTGCTGGTAAGATTACTGGCATGTTGTTGGAAATTGATAATTCAGAGCTTCTTCATATGCTTGAGTCTCCAGAGACTCTCTGTGCTAAGGTTGATGAGGCTGTAGCTATACTACAAGCCTACCAAGCTAAAGAGAGTCCCCAGAAAGTAGATGACAGTAGCACTGATTAAAATTGGTCAGGGACCACGAAAAGTAACTTGTGCTTTCTTGAAAAGTACTTAAATGTTGTTGAAAAGTTTTAAGTTAAATATTGTTGAAAAAAACCTTTGCAAAATATAAAATAGATTTTAAGAGGACAGGAAACTTTGAACCTTCTGTAGTGAGTAAATGCCAGGTCTAGCAAACATAGTGCTAGTCCTATATTACTTATTGATTTATTTAAAAAAAGCACAAAAAAATAAAATATAAAAACAAATTCATGTTTTATAGACCATAGAAAAAAATGAGTTTTAGAATAGTACAAAAATTTAAAGCATTTCTTTCTTTAGCTTGGTGTAGTTCTTAACTGTGGAATAGCTTGGAATCTGTTTTAGATAGAATTGATAGATAACTGAGCAAGGAAATGTAATTTGGTTTGGTTTATAAAATTCTTGCTTTAAAAAGAGGGAAAAAGTCATTAAGTGAACATATTTGCTGTAACTTTGTAAGAGCACTGTATAGTTAATTGATTGTTCTACCTTTTAATATATTTAAAACAAACCCATGTACTACCCCAGAAAAACCAACAACTTCTGTAAGCCTGCTTCTAAAGAATTTTGTGTTAAAGCTGCATTTATATTATCTAAAATGTTTAATTATTTAAAAAAGTTGTGTGTTCATAATATAGATTGCAATTATAATAGGGTAAATTCTGGTTAAAAAAGATTTTAAGTATCATATAGAAGTTAAGAGAATAAGATAATAAATTAACTAGTAAGATAAGTTCTCTGTTTAGAAAGAAACTACCTCCAGGTTGAAGCCATGCTTTACACATGTGAAATAAAAAAGAAAAATAGTAAAGGTCTTTTGTAGCCCTGACTTTAATAAGTATTAATTAAGCAGATGGAGGTTTTAATTAAAAGGCTATAATCTTACCTGCAACTACTTGAAGGGTTAAAATATACTGTTTTTTAGGAGAGGAGGTTGCTAGATAATTAGTAGATAAAATAAGTGGAAGGGTTCCTGGTAAAGGTCATTGACAGGTCTCAGGTATACCAGGCAATGGGAGGAATTTGTATTACAATGTTAACATCTAAGTTACTGTTAACTTGGTGGGAGTTCATCTATTGCCTTAAGACCCAAAGACTTTCAATATAGATAAAGTTTTTCTTAGAGCTTAAAGGAAATAGAATTTTCAGTAGTGATTGATAAGCCTTGAGTTTGTTGAAGTAAAAACTTTTAAAATTGCACTTGGTTTTCTTGAACTCTTGTTATGTAGTATATTTTGATTTATCTTTAATAAACTTGTTATTAAAGCATAAAATTAAATCAGAATGATGTTGTCTGTATTTTAGAACTTTTACCTGTTGCATGCAACTGAAGGAAAAGAGGTTTATTTTGCCCAAAACCTAAGTTTGCTGTAGCACACAATATAACTTAACCTGTCTGGCTAGTTCCATTAAACAACCTAAACACAAGGTCTAGAACTGAGAATGAGGTCTTGCAATTCTGTATAGCTTAATGTAAGACCCAGATACATTCCGGAATTTGTTGGCCAGATAATTTAAAAGTATTGGTAAAGTCCCTTGAGGGATTGGGGAACAAATATGGATCTATCAAACTTTCCTACCTAGTAAATTCCTGATATTCTCTCAAACATTAGGGACTCCCAAGTTAGTAGGCCAAGCCCTTGATCTTGAGGCTTCCTCTTATGAAACTTATATTTGTAATGGAGAAGCTAAGCCTACCTATAATAATGCCTAAGAGTCCCTTCCATGGAACCTCTTTTGTCCCTCAAATGTGGCCTCTCTCTCTCTAAGCCCAACTTGGCAAGTAAAATCATTGCCCTCCCCCCTATGTGGTACATGACATCCAGGGATGGAAGTCTCCCTGGCAACATGGGATATGACTCCTGCGGATGAGCCTGGCCCCGGCACGGTGGGATCGGTGCCTACCTGACCAAAAGGAAGAAAATAAGGTAACAGTGGCTAAGAGATTTCAAATAGAGTCCAGAGGCTATTCTGGAAGTTACTCTTAATGCAAGCTTGAGCTATATATTGCTAATTATGCCAAGTCCTAACCAACAGCATTCCTGTAAACCCTTAAGACTACCCAGGGCTCTATCTGAGACTCTATAAAAGTTTCACTTACTAAGTTTATTTTCAGAAACCTAGATCCTACAATTGGTTCCTCAGCCAGATAAGCACTGAAATCCAGAGTTAGCAGTCTCTCCAAGAGCATCAACCAGTTGTATCCCCCTATACCATAATGTCAACACCCCTTTTAAACATGAAGAAGTTAGAATGGCCATCGCCCAAATGTCCCTAAAGAGTAGAAGAAGGATCAAAGGAGGAGGAGTTGTATCAGAGAAGATAGGATTTAACAAATGAGTATGACTACTAAATCATTATGTAGTCATACTTCTTTTCAGTCTCCAGTGTCTTAGAGCAGCTAGAAGGAAACACCTGAAATGGTGGAACTGTAACCCACACTATCTTTGAAATTTGTTCTAAAACTTCTTGTTAAAATTACTTTGAAATTTATTGCTTTTTTGTTTATATATTTCATGATGAAAAAATGTTAAATCAGTAAAGTACATGCACAATAAATATGAAGCTTCAAACATTTTCCCAAGTAGACACAACCACAACCTGAATCAAGAAATAGGAAGTAATATCTCTGACTTTTTCTTCACTTACTTTCCTCTCACTCTGAAAGTCTAGGTCCCTAATTACATTAAGGTAATTGCTTACATGGTTTACCCTGCTACATATAATAGTTCCAAAATAGCAGCTCCCAGTTTATTTTTATAAAACAAAGTTTATAATGAGAGATTGATCACAATTTCTGCACCTAATTGTATTATATGTTTATAGATCTTGACTAACCCCTCTGATTATCAGGCATCTGTTGGTCACCTGTCTTAAGCACAGCCTAATTTTGCAGCTGTGTATTTCTTATCCCATCTGGCGCCTGTGCCATCTGAGGTTATATCTGTCATAGTTTTACCTCTGTGTCAAAGTGCGGTTTTCTTTCTGGTTTGTTCGTTTGTAGCCTTCGTCCCTCATGTGTATCTTTTGTTTGTTCCTTGTCTTCTGCTGTGCCCTGGCTCAGCCTGGCTGATCCTCATTGGCTCTCTGTTTTCACTTCTTTCTTCCTCCATTCCTATGCACTTAAGTCACAACATTTTCCAGAGTTCCGGATGAAAGAATCAGGATCCAAAAGGAGTCATCAGATTGTGGGTGATAGTGTTCATTTTGGCCTAATGGTTAATAGAGCTGGCTCTGGATTCATACAAGCCAAGGCTTATATATATATATACTACATCTACTGTGAACTAAGCCTTGGTTTCCTACATACCTATGTCAAAACTTTACAGTACATGCTAGCTATTACAATATTCTATTATCTGATTGTGCTGTGAAGGTGTAGACTATGTATGCTTTTTAAACTGCTATTATATTAAGTTTCTGGCATATACTAGGCAACAAAATATTTGCTTTATGAATCATGATAATATTTTATAGGGACAATGTAATTTCTAAAGCTAGCACCCTCAGTCCAAACACAAACAATAAATATATGCTGAAAGTGACATGACACACTGGTTTAAAAAAAATGAAAAGACAAGAATTTATGGTGACTCTAAAATAATGATACAGTTGAAAAACAAGAAAGCAGATATGATCTGGTCATTGAAACGGTGCCCAAAACCCCCTCTTTGTTGACACTGAAAGTGTGTTCATTGGACCAAATCTGCACTGTTCAGCTCTGGGAAACATAATTTAGAAGAGAACTTGAAAACATGGAGCCTGTCCAGAAAGTAACTGATAACTGAAGGGATGTATATTAGCTGTCTTCAAATATTCAGAGCACTCCAGTGTAAAAAGATGAAGCATATTCTAATTAGGAATAGGGAATAGAAATGAGAGCCGACTAGATGTCCACTCAAGATTCAAAACACAGTTCCATATAGAAATGGCTAAAAATAGAAAGGACTTCATCTGGAAAGAGTGAGTTCTCTCTTGCTCGGGTGGAGGACAGGTGGAGGACAGGGGCTGGGGAGAGATTTGGGTCACTAACAAGGAATTGGGAAATATTAGGGATTTGTACAATATTCCCACGTGAGTTTAGTGGTTCTTAGGAGTGTATCAGGGGCCATCTCTGGGATGCAGTTTAAGCCGGGTACCCACCACAACCTCTGCCACCTTGTTCCCTGCCTTTATTCCTTAACTTCATATTGAGCTTCTGTGTCACATTCCTTTTGAAGAAAGGGTTTCCTTACAACCTCGGGATTGTTGGCTGCTGCATACTTCTCCCAAGTCCTTGGGATAATTTTATTGGTTTTTTTTTTTTTTTTTATGTTTGGCCAAATGGGTTGGGTGAGGACAGCCTGTTGCAGGGGATGTGGTTCTCATTTACACAGTCCGCAAAGATCTGTCAAGTCCAGAAACATTTTATGAATATGTTTCTTAATATATTAAAATTATATTAAGTGCAATTCCTTTGTAACACGTTAGCACAGTTGAGTTACTATATAAGTAGCCATATGACCCTGCCTTTGTATTCAGCAAACAGTAAGAAGCAGATGGGCCAATGTAGGTAATGCATTGACAGGAGTTTCTGTTGCTTAAACTGCTATGACACCTGTTAATTGGAAAGAGATTAATGTAGGAAAACAAGCTGCTGTCTTTCCACATTTCTTGCCACACACACAAAAATACAATTTATTACATTCCTTATAACTTCTGCTTGGCAATAGATTCAGGATACAGCTTCTTCTTAGTTTCCACGTCTGTTTTTTCTGGTAATAGCATATTGTCTTTGAAACCACCATCTAATTTGCATAATCTAGCCTATGCCATGGAGGCAGCATTTTGTCCCAGTTCATTGGGTTTAATGATCTATAGTGAATATTTTAATAATTTTCTTTTTTGTTTGTTTTGTTTTTCTTCCCCTCAAGCTCTTTGTGTGTGGTTTCTAGCAATGTCTTCTTCAGTTTTCCCATTTAAAATCTGTGTTCTCTATGATTCTAGTTAAATTTGGTTATAGTAACCATTGGCAATATCTTAGATCTAATTGACATTAAATATGGATTTTTTGTTTGTTTTTTTACGGTTCATCCACTTTCATCACAACTATAGAGGTGGGCAAAACCCCTGAGCACTATGATAGGCATATAAGAGTTGCTTGGTAATTATTTGATGAATGAAAGGAAAACACAGAGATGTGTTTTGTGTAGTTTTGCCTCTTAAACATCTTCAGTGTCTCCTATAATGTTCCTTTTGCACTGTCAATCCATTTATGCCCTTCTTAATACTAGAAAACATAATTTCATCTTTGCATATAGAAATGACCCTTTGGTCAGGAACAGAGTTTCTCACATTTTAAGTTAAATTTGAATTTGAAGTTGGAAGCCCTACTAATCTAGTACTGAGAACTTTCAACATTATTAGTATTTCTGATCATTATCCATCAGAATTTTAACATATGGTAAAAAAATAAAAAGCATTAACGACCTTACTTGATATGAGAGCTGGCATTACAACCTGTAAAAATAAAGTAGGTGAATTCAGTTATAAATTCCTACCTAAAACTTGGGAAATGAGTGCCAAACGGATTTTTTATATATGTCGTATCAAGTAGTAGGAAAATGTATTATGGGTTGGGAAATGTACCCCAGCCTCCCTCAAGACTGAGACTTTTAGAATCAGCATCTGATAAAATTGACCTGAGCTTTATCTCTGCTGGAAACACGTGGCAGCCTGTGTTTGCTCCGAAGAAAGCTAAAGAGGCAGAATAAATGCCCTCATCTATAAGTGGTTGCAGAGTTACCTCTTCTTCCTTTAGGGGAAAAACTATTGTTAAGAATGCGGATTGAGAAAACACCCCATCCACAGTCAAGAAAATGGCTTAGGAAAATGTTTCATCATAGTATATCTTGGAGTTTCTACTTAAAGTTTTTCTGCATGAATATTTGAAAAGAGGAGATGTCAAATATAAAAGAAGCCCTGAGGGTTTAGCTTCTTTATATGTGTTAAAGTTTCTCATAAATAATTCTATTTTGGGATATAGGCTTAAAAGGCAGCTGCTCGTGCTTCTGTAATATATATAATAAATGTGACTTTTTAATATCAGAGTTTCCCTTAGGATATTCAGTGCATTTACTATAAAGAAATATAAAATAAAATGAGTAAAATATTTCAGGTACCTAAGATCAGTACAAATTAGTCATCAAGTCTCTCTCAGTTTTTCTTAGATTGTGTGAATAATGCCTTGGGTTAGAGTAAAACTCATCAGAAGAGTCTATTTCTTAGAACTGGGGTGGGGAAGGTTCAGAAAGAAGAAACCCATGGGAAGAACTTTTCTGCTGATTGTCAAGTAATTTATCTTTAATAAAAGAAAAGCTGATTTTCACTCAGTTTAAGGTAATAGAAGATGTCAGTATTCCTGGGTTTTTGTGTTAAACAGCCCACTTAACCTGCTGGAGAAACCCGTAGGAATAACAAGCGAATCATAGGGTAGAGTGACATTCCAAGAGCACTTGTTTTCTACAAATATTGATATTTTCCCCTTAAAATTATATGTCTAGAAAAGCTCGTCCTTAGAATCAGTGCGTTAGGGTCAGAAAAATAAATAACTGCATCAAATATAAACTTAAATTGCCTCACCAAGATTTTAGCAGCTCCTGGGCTGGGGAAAAGTGGCCCAAAGGAAGTCTGCTGGCTTGTTTGTACCTTGTTTTCCATCTGAAAGAAAGTGTAGTACAGTCAGAAGCTGCTAATGTTGAAGTGTTCATGATAACTTTATCCCTGGCTGGTCAGCTGAATATTGCTGACAATATAGGAATTCGTGAGCCCTCCTGGACTCATCAGTTAGTTTTAGGTGTTTTGTTAGTTTAAGGTGTGTGATTTTTTTGTAACATGGAAAACAGTCGGTGGCAAGATCTTGCTAACCCTGAAATGTAACTTTAGGAAATTCCACCAACCAAGTGCTATCTGTAAATTGGACAGAATTCAGTGGGAGAAAAAGCAAACTTAATTATCTGCTCACCTCCATTATATTCCCAGAACCTAGCTTAGTTCATGGTTCATAAAAGACTCTCTATAAATGATTACTGAATGAATGGATAAAATGCAAGAGTGCATAAATGAATATGTCTCTGGAATTTGAAGACGTTTTGTGTTGATGCTCCCTGCAGAGCTGTCTCCTGTTCTTCTGAATTCATAAAAAAGAGACAGTTTTATTTATTTTCTGTCTTGTCTGATCTCAAAGAACTGGAGCAGATAATTCTAATGAATGGAAAGTGCAGTGAATGAAGATTCAAAAGACTGAGGCCAAATTATTTAAATACTCTGAGCCTACATACTCACCTGTAAAGGGGGGGGAGGGTTCTTAATACCTGTTTTCACTGCTTATGCTAGTCCCAAATTTTGCTCTCCATAAAATACATCAGCATACAACATATCGTCATAATATGTATAATCTCCAGTGTCTTCTTTCAATTGCACGGTGCCAACAGAGTGATCTTCCAGAACCTACAGGATAGTCAGTGGGTAAGCACGCGTGGGTTCTTGTTTGAATTCCAGCTGTGCCACTTGCTAGCCGCATCATGCCAAGTAAGTTACTTTATAGTCATCTGTAAAATGATGATAGCATGGTACCTAGTTCTGCAAGGATTAAATTGCTAATATGTGGAAAGTGCTTAGCCCAGTGTCTGGCTTATAAGTAATAAATCCTAGCTGTTGTACTTGTGTTGTTATTGTTATTATTGTTGCATATTTGTTCTTGTATCCTACTTAAACCCATAAATGACTACCACTGTCTACATAATGAAGTCTGACTCCCAAGTATGGAATATCGATTTCCTAATACCTTGCCTCTAGTTAAAGTTCTAGCTTCATACTCCGCAGATTCTGATTGCACATCTTATGCTCTAGCAATACCAGCTCATTTCTAGTTGCCCCCGATGGACCTCTGCACCTTTTATTTATACCTCTGCAAAATAGCAAAGTAATTGATTACCTGGTCCCCAAGTTCTCATCCCCTCTCAGCTATATATCACAGTGTAACCTTGATCAAGTTATCTAAATATTCTTGCCTCATTTGCCTCTTAACAATAAAAGATTCTAGTCAGGCTTCCTCAGAATCTAAGGACATGAAATTGGGAAATACTCTCTTTACCGACTGAAGAGTTCATTGCAAATGCACTTAATAGAATTAATACAGATATAATTAAGCAGGTAGAAAGAAAGAGAGAAGGGACATGTAGAAACAACCTGCTATATTCCAGATTTCATGCTCACTTAATTATGTGAGCCAAGGAAATGCCATCCCTAATGCCCAGGTGAAATATATGTCAGTTCTCTTTATTTTTCCAAATAAAATAGAGTATGCTGCTGAAGCCCCACTTGTCAAGGCAATACAATATAACATGTTATCTTTTGTATGGCCAGTCCCTTCTCGGGAATTTCACAAGAATCTATTGTGCCCCTGTGCCATCCAGAAAACTGAGAGAGGACTGTAGGATTTAATCCAACATTGTCTAAGTACCTTAACTCATCCTTTCCTCCCTAATAAGTGAGGATAGGTGGATCCTTTACTACCACCTATTCCCAAGGACAGCTGCATGAGATCCTCATCAGAAGTGCCATGACCATACAGATGTGTGGGAAAGAGTTGTCACCCTCAAAACGTGCTCCTGGCCAAACTTCAGAACTCTTCCCTATCCATGACCCATTCAGTTCTAAGCCACTGAGACCCTCAGTTATCTCAAAATGAATGAAAAATACATATATATATATCCTTTTATCAGCTCTAGTTCTACATATCATTCAAGCTGTTAGCCTTCTGACAATATTTCTCTGAAAATATATCTGCTTTTCTATCATCTATCTACTTCTCTCTCTTTCTCTGTCTCTCAGTTTTTCTTGGGGTTCAATGATTGACTTGAAATGCCAACTAGACTAGAAAGCTCTGTGAAATGGCTATTTGTAAACTTATAACCCATAACTATGTGTGACTGTGGTTAAACTGAATAACCAGATTTCGGATTCAGGTCCATAACTGGTAAAGTGAAGGAGACAAATTGTACATTTCCTTAATTCTCTTATATCTGAAACAGCTTAAGAATCTCAAAATTTTTTCCCCTAAAATATCTTCCTGGAGAAAGCTGATTTCCCTACCTCCCTTCCCCCGTGTCTTTATGAATTCCTCGGCTCCTCTCCCTTAACTGATTACCCTCATTAGAGGCTTGGGCAAAATGTTTCATTGTTAGGATTACAATATTCACATAGTTTACATTATCTTAATTTTCTGATTTCCCAGGGCATTTTGAAATGTTATGATAACGTGCAAAGTGTATGAAATTTCACCACTGAAAAGTTAATTAACAATTGCTTTTATTCTTTGATGAACAGCTCCATGGCTGGATTATTATAAGGTATTCTTAAAATTAGATGACTCAATAATACAGAATAAGATCATCAGTATTCTTTGGGAACCCCGGAACAAAACATTTTCAGTGTTTTGTTTACTTGTTATTTTTGTTTACTTTTATGATTCCATGAATGGCATTTAACAGTAAGTAAAGGCAATTTTAATTATTGTCATTAAGAAGGGAAAAATGGCTTCAACTAATGGCATAGAGCCAGTTTTAAAAGAGATGTCTATTTTTATGGAATTAAAGTAAGGAGAAAAAACATGAATGAATACAACTTCACTTCTGAAATTTTTCTTTTTTATTCTGGAGTTAGGCTGAAGGCCAGATTCTTAATTGCTCATGTATGTGATTTCTAAACCTTGCTTAAGGAAATCTGAATGAATTTTCCAAAAGGCAATTAAATGTCTGCAGCTGAAAAATTATTCTCCTTTTTAAGTGTTGGTGAGTACAGCAGTTTCCCTGCATGGGGGATACTCTGGACAATGTATTGAGTGGTGCAGCCCCAGGCAAAGTTAAACTTGTGTCTTTCAAAGATACTGGGATTAACTTGTTTACTAATGTGCTACTAACTTGTGAAAACAGCTGCATTTACAAAATATATAAACCTTAAGGATTAAGCTTCGACACTT
>PVIY010043055.1:0-20589 GCA_004026745.1 Myrmecophaga tridactyla
GTTGAGAGAAAGCGGAATCTGTGTTTTTAATGCAAAACCGCCTGTGCTGAAACGTTGGCACTAATTTTAAGAAGTCTAAAACACCCAGGACAGTGCTTTTGACCCTGGGCAGGCTGGTCTTGCAGCCCCGAGTCAGAGCTGTGGATAGAAACACAAGTGCAGGTGACGCCGGGAATTTTAATTGTTGTATGAAAAAGAACAAATGTGAGTTAATTTATTTAACACACCTTATCTGCAGCGGGGTGTGTCTGACTCGGTGCACACCTCCGCCCCCAGTCCCGTGAGCTCCTGACATCACACCTGCTTCTGCAGTCCTGATCTCTCTGTGCCTTCAGTTGGGGAGCCCCTGACTCCCCCCAGCAAGCCCCCCACCCTTGAGAGGCTTCTTGCCCCACTCTCCCTGGGAGGCTGTGCCCACCGCTGTAGCCCATGCCGGCCTCTTCCTTCCCTGGGACCCTGACGGGATCTGGCCCCCATCGGAGCCCTTGTAGGCCGGCCAAGTCATGGGACCCCCGGCCTCACCCAGGTCTGTGCATCGCTGGGGTGGGGTCTGTGCATTGCTGGGGTGGGGTCTGTGCATCGCTGGGGTGGGGTCTGTGCATCGCTGGGGTGGGGCCCGCAGCGCCACAGGACCCCTGGCAATTTTCACCCACATTAAAGTCAGCGGTGCTCTTATTTACTCTCTCTCACCTTTCACCCCCAAATGTTGTGTCCTAGGCACACTGGATGACAACCGTGCCTGAAACACACCCTCCCTTGCTCACTGTAACATACCCTCCCCGTGCTTTTTTCTGTCATTGGGATGCCTGGAAACTCCTATTCATCCTTCAAAGCCCACCTCCAGCACAGCTGTCTTTCTTCCTCCTGAGGCCGCATAGTCCCTTCCCCTCTGGACTTGCACTGCCCCTTTTTTAACTCTGCCATCCATGCTTCACCTCCTGTCTGAGGCCTCCTGTGGCCTGGACACCACAGGGGCTCGGGGCTGTGTCATATCCCCAAGCTCCAGAGCTGGGGCCCTGGCACAGGAGGGGCCTGGAGCGTGGGGTGGAAGGGCTCCGGCATGCAGGGCTGGGCCAGTCCCTCTACAATCTCAGTAAACATCTGGCTGCAGGGCCTGGCAGGAAGCTGACCTCGCGGGCAGCCTTGGGCTGGCAGCTGTGCCCGTCTATAAATACGCTCTAAATGCAGACCAGCCCGCGTGCATTCCTGCTTCCCCCGCCTGGGCCTCCCAGCGGAAGAAAGGCGGCTGGTGGCCTCCCCGCCTGCTGTGCCGTCATTCACGGGACAGGGAGCGTGCCCGGCCCAGGGTCAGCTGGGTGCCCGCGGGGTCCGGTTGTTACTTGAGCGCGCGCCGGCCTTCCCAGCGCCCGGAGCTGCATTTAGCTCTGGGAAAGGCTCCCTGTACTGACAGCTGCTTTTCTTGGACGTCTAGGCTACATTTATGCTGGCGGCTGCCTGGGGAATAATTAAAGCCTGGAGGTCCCTGCCATCAGCGCTGGGTGCTGGGACCACCGATTCGCCAGGGTGGGCATAGCCCAGAAGACCGTTAGCCAACAGGCAAAAGGGGACGTCTCCGTGGCAGCTCAGGGCAAGGCCGCTGGGAGAGGGCTCGGGGGAGATCGGCCCTTTAGCTGGGCACTTGCCATGGGAGCTTAGGGCCCTGTGCCTCGGTTTCCCCCTCTGCATCTCCTGGGTGGCGGTAAGGACCCGCACGGCAATCCATCTGGGAGTGTTTGCTCCCGGGGCCCCAGGGCCGGCGGCTGCGGTGGCTGCGACCGAAAGCCGAGTGGAAGCTGCCGGCGCTCATTGGGGAGGGTGAGCGGGGCGCCCACGGGCAGGCATTGGGGGGCCTTGTACCCTCCAGACTACGGTCCAGGCCAGCGCCGCCCCGGGGAGCGTGGGGTGCCGACAGTGCCATCTCAGGCTGCCCCGCAGCCACGTGCAAACGAGCAATGGGTGTGTTTAGTGAGACAGCCTTTAACCGACATAACCAAATCGTCTCCTTCCCATGCGCAATCGGTATTTCTGATGGTGCGGCATCTTACATTCGTGTTTTGGGGCCCAGTCCTGGCAGCTGAGGTGTGTGGCAAGGAGGTGGGCACCCGGGAGCGTGGGCAGTGGGGGACCCTGCCCAGGTACGGTGGACACGTGTGTCGGCACGAGCGGCTGCCTGTCCTGCGTCACGCCCCCACTGCCTGGTGAGCTGCTGACATGTCCAGTTAGCTCATGCACGAGAAACCAGCCCATGGTGGTGCTGGGTCACATCCCCAGGACCCACCCTCCCTGCAGACAGAATTTCCCTCGTCCTTCGGGGCCAGTGGGCCGGCCGCCTCCTCCGTGCAGGCCCCCGTGAGCCGCCTCCCTGTTCTGTTTCCGCAGACGCCGTGTCTCACTTTGCCGCAGCACTGCTGTCAAGTTAGGGCCAGTGGAGAAGGTGGCGGAGGGCAGTCCCCAGCCCCCGGTGGGCTCCCTGTGGGCAGAGGACTGGCCAGGGCCTGGCGCCTACTGGATGCCCCCAAACTCCCACTCGACTCAGAGGTCAGGGCCGCTGACGGGCCTTTGGGGTGCACTGGGTGAGCCGTATCGTGTGCTCTTGGCAGGACAGAGTAGATACATCGCAGAGGAGGCCACAAGCAGGCCGGGTCATGGGTCGGCAGGGTCAGGGGTCAGCGGTCGCTGGGCTCAGGCCGCAAAGACCTTGGAGCCAAGGGGAGGGCCTTGGGCTTTGCAGCCCCCCTGGTGGCCGCCAGGGTTACCACAGGAGAGTGTGGAGGGACGGGAGAGCAGAAGGCTCACGGCCGCCGGGTCAGGGTCAGGGTCAAGGCCGCCGTGGCTACCTGAGGCACTGGCCCCCCTGCTCAGGCCCGAGGAGGAGGTGAGGCTGGGAGATTCAGGGCCCCGCGCCCCTGTGTATAGGAGGGAGCGATGAGAGAGGCTGGACACGCCTTGTGCACTTCCTGCAGGCCCCAGGCAGCTTCCTGAAAAACAGTTTGGCAATTCCGTAGAAAGTCAAACAGGATTACCCTATGGTCTGGCCTCCTGGGGCCTGCGGGCTCAAAGCCGCTTGGGGCCTGCAGGCTGCAGCTTCCCTGCAGGCCCCGGGCGGCTGGGTGCCCCACACCACGCCTGCCCCAGAGGCCCAGGGAGGGCCCCACCTGTGGGTTGGAGCCGCGAGCCCTGCTGCTCGGCTGCCCTGTACCCTGGGCAGGGTCCTCCCCAGAAGTCTCCATGGATGGGGCACAGGTGGTGGTCTCAGCTCAGGCAGCCCCACGCCTGTCCAGCCGCAGCGCCCTTGCCGGGAACCACCGGTGCAGACCCCAGACCCCCACCTCTCCTTGACTATTCTCAGCACCCAGCGAGAGGCACAGCATTGTGCTCGACGTCTTCCCGACAGCAGGAGCTATGTGCCCACCTCTCCGCCCCCACTTGGTCCCTGCAGCTCCTGCAGTGGCTCTGGCCTCACTGCACCCCCAGTCCCCTCTTCGCTTCTTGGGCTTTGCCTGTGTCGGAGGGCGGGGGGAGGGGTGGGTGTGAAGGCAGTGCACAGGGACAGGCGTGTCTGTGTGTGAGGGAGAGGGCGTGCACATGTGCAGCTGTGTGTGCATGTGTGCAGTGTGTGTGCATATGTGTAGGTGTGTGCACATCATGTGTGTAAATATATGTGCAGCTGTGCATGCATATGTGTGTGTGTGTGCACAGGTGCGGGCCTTTGTGTCTGCGTGTGGGTGTGCACACGTGCATGAGTAGGTGCGCACATACATCTGCGGGCCTGGTGAGGGTGGGCGTGTGCCTGCATGTGCATTGGTGTGTGATGAAAAACAGATGTGTCCATGTGACAGTGTTTGTGTATCTAAGAATGTGCTGTTTGTGAGAGTGTCTGTGGGTGTACGTGTGTGTGTGTCTCTACCAGATTGCTTTTTTATAATTTATTCTTAATTGTGGTAAAATATACAAAACATAAAAATCATTTTTCACCATTTTAAGTGGACAGTTCTTTGACAGGAAGTACATTAACAACCCGTGGAACTTTCACTACTCTTTCCAAACTGTTTTCATCATCCTAAACTGAAACTCATTCTCCTTGAGCCATGACTCCCCATCCCCACCTCCCACCACCCCGGCTAACCACAACTCCGTTCTCCGTCTCTGTGAATTTGCTTATTCTAAGCACTCATACGAGAGACATCATACAATATTTGTCATTTTGCTTCTGCCTTATTTCATTTACCATAATGTCCTCAAGTTTCTCCCGTGTTGTAGCACGCAGAACGACGACTTTCCTTTTCCCAGCTGAATAGCATCCTGCCGTATGGAGCCACTGCGTTTTGTGTATCCACTCATCAGTTGATGGACACTTGGGGTGCTCCCATCTTTTGGCTGCTGTGAATAATGCTGCAATGAGCATCAGTGTGCAAATATCTTTTCAGGTCCCTGCTTTCAGGTTTTTTGGGGTATATACCTAGCTGTGGGGTGGCCAGGCCATAGGGAATTCTGTTTGACTTTCTATGGAATTGCCAAACTGTTTTCCACAGTGGCTGCACATCTAACATTTCCACCAGCAATGTACGAGCAATGTTCCTATTTCTCCACATCTTCACCCAAACTTATGCTCCGTTTTACAATAATAGCCATCCCAGCGGCAGTGAAATTGTATCTCATTGTAACTTTAATTTGCATTTTTAATGGCTAGTTATGTTGAGCAGCTGCTCATAAATTTATTAACCACAGAATATCTTCGTGGAGAAATATCTATTCAAATCCTTGGCTCATTTTCAGTTGGGTTGTGTGTCTTCTTGTGTTCAGTTGTAGGAGCTCTTTATATATTCAGGACACTAAACCCTTGTCAGATACATGGTATGCCAGTTTGAAACTATGATGTACCCTAGAAAAGCCATGTTTTAATCCTGACCCAATCTTGGGGGCCAGACCTCTTGTTTAGGGTGGGAAACCCTGATTGTATTGTTTCCATGGAGATATGGCACAACCAGTTCTGGGTGCGGCCTTTTGATTAGATGGAGATGTGACCCCGCCCACTCAAGGAGGGTCTTGATTAGTTGGCTAGATTCCTTCAAAAGAGGAAATATTTCAGAGAAACCTCAGACGGAAAGGCTTGAAAAGCAGCTGCTTCAGAACTGACAGAGACACGGATGTTTGGAGATGCTTTGAATGCCGACAGAGCAGATGCCTCGACATGGGCAGAGCCCAGCAGATGTTGCCATGCGCCTTCCATGAGATGCTAAGGAAGCCAGGACCTGGAGAGAGCCAAGGGAAGCCAAGAGATGGAAGCCAGCCCAGGAGAAGCAAAGTGAGGAACCCCCACAGGAAACAGAAGCAGAAAGCAAGGGAGCCCAGGAGCAAGGGCGGAGCAGATGCCAGCCAGGCACCTTCCCAGCTGACAGAGGGGTTCTGGATGGCATCAGCCTTTTGTAAGTGAAGGTAACCTCTTATTGGTGCCTTAATTTGGACATTTTCACAGCCTTAGAACTGTAAACTTGTAATGCAATACATTCCCTTTTTAAAAGCCATTCCATTTTTGGTATATCGCAGCTTGAGCAAACCAAAACACAAGGTTTTCAAATTTGTTGCCTGTTTTGTAGGTTGTCTTTTCACTTTCTTGATGATGTCCTTTGGTTGCACAAAAGTTTTGAATTTTGATGAAGTTCATTTTATCTATTTTTAATTTTGTTGCCCATGTTTTTGGTGTAAAATGGTATGAAATCTAAATATCCATTGCATACAACAAAGTCCTGAAGATATTTCCCTATGTTTTCTTACAATATTGTATAGTATTAGCTCTTATATTCAGGTTTTTGGGCCATTTTGAAACAAATTTTGTATATGGTGAGAAGTAGGAGTCCACATTCGCTCTATTGCATGTGGATTTCCAGTTGTCCCAGCACCGTTTGTTGAAAAGACTATTCTTTCCCCCATTAAATGGACCTGGCTCTCTGGTTGAAAATCAGCTGTCTGTAAATGTGTGCACTTGTCTCTGGACTCTGAATTCTATTCCACTGGCTAGACGTCCATCCCTATGCCAGCACCACACTGATTTAATCACTGTAAATTGATAGTAAGTTTTGAAATCAGGAAGTGTGAATCCTCCAATCCGGTTCTTTTTCAAGAATATTGTGGCTATTCCGGGCCCTTTGAAGTTTCACATGAATTTGAAGTTCATCTTTTCTATTTCTGAAAAAGAAGGCTGCTGGAATTTTGATAGAGATTGCATTGAATGTGTAGATCTCCTTAGACAATATTAACATTTTAACAATATTAAATTTTCAATGCATGAGCATAGGATGTCTTTCCATTTATTTAGGAGTTTCATTTCTTTCAGCAATGTTTTATAGTTTTTCAGTGTACAAGTCTACACTTTGGTTGAATTTCTTCCTAGGTATTTTATTCTTTTAGATGCTGTTTAAATGGAATTGGTTTCTCAATTTCCTTTTTAAATTGTTCATTATTGGTTTAAAGCTGAAAACATGTTCTTCAATCTAATGCATGCCTGTGGGTGTTGGATTTTGCCACATGCCTTTTCTGCATCAATTGAGATCATTATGATTGTTTTTTTTTCCTTTGTTCTATTTATGTGGTGTATTAAATTGATTGATTATTGTTCTAGTTTGCTAGCTGCTGGAATGCAATATACCAGAAACGGAATGGCTTTTTAAAAAGGAGAATTTAATGAGTTGCAGGTTTACAATTCTAAGGCTGAGAAAATGTCCCAATTACAACAAGTCTATAGAAATGTCCAATCAAAGCCATCTGGGGAAAGATACCTTGGTTCAAGAAGGCCAATGAAGTTCAGGGTTTCTCTCTCAAGTGAGAAGGCACATGGCAAACACAGTCAGGGCTTCTCTCTCAGCTGGAAGGGCACGTGGTGAACAAGGCATCATCTGCTAGCTTACTCTCCTGGATTCCTATTTCATGAAGCTCCCCGGGAGGCATCTTCCTTCTTCATCTCCAAAGGTCACTGGCTGGTGGACTCTCTGCTTTGTAGTGTTGCTCTCTCTGAATTTCTCATTCTCCAAAATATTTCCTCTTTTATAGGACTCCAATAAACCAATCAAGACCCACCCAAACGGGTGGAGACATGTCGTCACCTAATCCAATTTAACAACCACTCTTGTCTAAATCACATCACCCAGGGAGATGATCTCATTACAGTTTCAAACATACAGTATTGACTAGAGATTATTCTACCTTTATGAAATGGGACTTACATTAAAACATGGCTTTTCTTAGGGGGCATACTTCCTTTCAAACCAGCACAATTATCTTCTGTTGAACCATCTTTGCATTCCAGGAATAAATCCCACTTGTTCATGGTATGTAATCCCTTTAATAGACTGTTGGATTCGGTTTGCTGGCATTTTCTTGAAGATTTTTGCATCTATATTCATAGGGAATATTGGTCTGTAATTTTCTTTCCTTGTAGTATCTTTATCTTTGTTATCAAGGTAATGCTGGCCTCTTTGAAAGAGTTAGGAAGTGTTCCCTCCTCTTTTTGGAAGAGTTTGTGAAGACTTGCATTAAATCTCCCTTAAATGTTTTGTAGAATTCAACAGTGAAGTCACCAAGTCCTGGGCATTTCTTTGTTAGGAGGTTTTTAATTACTGACTCGAGCTCTCTTTACTTGTGATATGCCTGTTGTTCTATTTCTTTTTGCATAAGATTATGTAATTTGTAGGTTTCAATAAATTTGCCTATTTCATCCAATTTTTCTAATTTGTTGACATATAATTATTCATAGTACCTTCTTATAATATTTTTATTTCTGTAAGTTCAGTAGTAATGTCCCCAGTTTCAGTCCTGATTTTAGTTATTTGTGTCCTTTCTCACTGTCTCTTTGTCAGTTTGGTTACAGGTTTGTTGATTTATGGATCTGTTCAAAAACCAATTTTTGGTTTTATTGAGTCTATCAATTTTTTTCTATCTTTTTCATTTCTCTTTGCCCTAATTTTACTATTTCCTTCTTCTACTAATTTTGGTTTTGGTTTGCTCTTCTTTCTCTAGTTTCTTTAGGTGTGAAGTTAAGTTATTTATTTATGACTTTTGTTCTTTTTAATGAAGGTGTTCAGTGCTGTAAATTTCTCTCTGAGCACCTTTCACTGAATCCCATGTTGTGTTTTCATTTTCATTCATCTCAAGATATTTACAAATATCCCTTGTGATTTCTTCTTTGACCCATTGGTTGTTTAATAGTGTTGTTTAATTTCCACAGATTTATAAATTTTCCAGTCTTCTGTTATCAATTTCTAGCTTTATTCTGTTGAGATATGAGAAATTACTTTGTACAATTTCAATATTTTTTAATTTATTAAGGTTTGATTTGTGGCCTAATGTGTGGCCTATCCTGGGAACTGTCTCTGATGCCCTGAGGAAGAATGCGTGTTCTCTGTCGTTGGGTGGAGTGCTCTGTACACATCGGTTAGGTCTTTACTGATCCTCTATTTAGACACGCTACTCTATTATTGAAAGTGGTGTATTGAATTTCCAACTATTCTTGTAAAACTATTTCTCCCTTAAATTCCCATTTTTGCATCATGTATTTGGGGCTGTGTTGTGAGGTGCATATATGTTTATAATCATTGTATCTTCTTGCTGGATTGAAACTTTCATTGACCTATAATATCCTTCTTTGTTCCTTATAATCTTTTTTGACTTAAAGTGCATTTTGTCTGACAATAATATAGCCATACCAGCTCTCTTCTGATTACTGTTTTCATGGAGTAGTTCTTTCCACCCTTTTACTTTCAACCAGTTTGTGTCTTTGCCTGTGTGTGTCTGTGTGAGGATCTGTGTGTGCGTTCATGTGTGTCTGTTCATGTTCTTGTGTTTTCAAGTGTGTAAATGCATGCCCATGTGTGTTCATGTGTGTCCTTGCTTGTCTGAGCATGTCCATGCACACCTGTGCGTGTCTCTGTGTGTCTGAGCATGTCTGTGTGTGCTCGTGCATGTCTGAGCGTGTCTGAGCCCACACTCTTGGGAGAGTGTGGCAGTTGCGAGCAGAGGTTCCAAGGCAGAGAACCTGCCACCCCGTGTCCCACCTGGCACCTGAGCTTCACACTCTGGACATGGAGGCAGAAAAAGGACTCCTGCCTTGTTGGGTTTCTGTAAATGTGAAACGAGACCTCCTTCTCACCCTAAGTGCTCGGTCCAGAAGGCAAATGAAGCGTCTCCTTTCAGGTCTCCACCTTCCCTCACTGTCCCCATTGCCCCTCACCCCGTTGACCTGTCCCCTACCAGGGCCTCTCGTCCCGGGGTATGACAGGATAGCGTGGACCCCGTAGGGGCTCCCATCAGCAGCTCCAGATGAGGTGGGCCCTGGCCCCCGTCCATCCGGCCGGCAGTGACGGACACAGCATCTGCGTGTGCTGACCTCTGGGTGGGAGCTCCCTGACCTCACTGCAGCTCTGAACGGCTCGACCATGTCAACCAGCAGATGCACCCCACCACGCCCCAAAGGCGCCGGCATCGAAGGCATGAAAGGAGAAGGGGCAGCTGCCCCTGCAGGTCCAGGCGACCCCTGGGAAGAGGAGGGGGGCAGCCCTGAGCATGGGTGGGTCGTAGGTGAAGGTGTGGCCCGGGGAGCCACCTGGCCCCTATAGAGCCTGGGATAGCCTTGGCAGGTCAAAGAGGACCCCTCAGTCTGTGGCTGGAGGGATGGGGGCTGGGGGATTCTGGTACTGCCCGTGGGGTCCGTCCTCCTGGCAGCAGGACCAAGTGTCCTGGTATCACCACAGGGCCCAGGGCCCACCCCTGCCTCCCTGTCAGATACCCCGCTCCCTGACCCCTGTCCGCTTCCCACCTGCAACAGGGGCTGCCCTGTAGGTACACATACGCGGCCGTGCCCATGCACCATTCCTGCCGAGCAGTGCCTCCTGCACGCACAGACGTGTCCGGCTTCTCTCTCTTACTCTCCAGCAGCAATCTTGGCCAAATTCCCACGGTGGAGTGGAGACCAAATTGGGCCGAGACGCAGGACGCCTGGGGCCTGCTGGGGCCCGGCTGCCACTAGCTGGGGATGGCTGTGTGCCCTTGCCACCTTGCCTGTAATACAGATGCCCCCACAGCTGCCGGGACGGCCGGGAGCGTGGAATTAAAGGAGGCTGGGAGAGCCAGCTCCAGGCACGTGCTGCTGCAAACTTGCTGTGCAGCCTGAGGCCACCCCACACCCTCTCTGGGCTGCCCGGGCATGGCTCTCCTGTGTTCCCACGTGGTTCATGGGCCCCTGCTTTAGGGCTCACCCTCCTAAACCCAGAACCCAGTGGTCCAGGCACCACGCGGCGGCCTCGTTGAAGGTCTCGGTTGAAGACCTTAGTCCAGTTTTCAATCGGTAGAGTTGGCAGGAAGCCAAGAGGGGCCCAGCAGCCCACATGCATCTCCCTCCCTCTGTGTCTCCCTCCCGGAGCCCTGGGCTCTCCCCACCTGCCCCAGGTGTGGCCCGCCTGCCTCCCTCTGCCCCGCCCCTTTCCGGGTCGCTGCGGCCCCTCCCCTTGGCTGGGGGTGTAGGGGAAGGAGGAGGGGCCTGGGCAGGCAGGCGAGGCAGCGACCCCAGCGACAGCGATGTTGCCCCCGCGGGGGGATGTGGGCCCGAACGTTTGCAAGGGAGTCCCGCGTGCGAGTTTTCCACGACATGTGCGCGAGGGTTCAGCGGCTAAAAGCTCAGTCCCAGGACCGCGGCTGGGGGACGTGTGGGAGGCTGCGAGCCTGGCGCTGGCCTCCCGGCCCCACCGGAGGCGGCCCGAAGCCCGGGCACCCTGGCGCGGAGGCGGGGCCCGTGTGCGGAGCCGGGCGCCGGCTTGGGGGGAGCTGCGGAGGTGGCGGCGCGGGCGGGGCCTCGGCGGTTGCGGGGACGAAGCCGGGTCAGCAAAAACAGAAGGAAAGTCTTGGAAACCGTTTTCTATCCACAAATAAATAAAATGCTGGAGGAAGTGACTTCTCCCCTCCCTCAGATGGGCCTTTGATCCCCCACCCTGGGCTGCCAGGTCGGAAAACTCATGCTGTGCCCTGGGCGCTTTAGAGCAAGGGGGCCAGCCGGGGGCCTGGGGGCTGTGGGGCTGGGGAGCGGTCAGCCCATGGATGCCAGGAGGAGCTGGGGCATAGTGCCCGCCCACTCCCACCCTGAGGGAGGAAACAGGAGTTTAGTGGGCCAGATTGGTGCATCTGGGTCATTTTAGCAACCCAGAGCGTCTGGGATGGGATTTGTGACCCTCCAGTCGGCCCAAGGAGTCGCTTTCCCATAAGAAAAAATGGCCCTCTTGAAAGGTCCAGGGACAGGACAGATGATGTTACAAGGGCAGCTGTTTCTCCAGCATTTACTGTGCTGAGCGCCTCTCCAGCACCCACCCGTGGCCTGGTGCCTGCCACGGCGGTGAGTCTGCTTCTTAACTGAAGCCGGGTTGTCCTGTGTGTCAGCTAGCTACCGCTGCGCAACAAGCAGCCCCAGGCCTCGGGGCCCAGACAATAGTGGTGGGCCATTTCCCATGGCTCTGCAGGTGGTGGGCAGCAGGCGGGTCCCAGGGCCTTGACCCATGTGGCCGGAGGTCACCGGGGGCCGCCACCAGCTCGTCTCAGTTCCCCTCCTGTGGCCCCGAAACCTGCAGCCACTGAGCCCCCTCCTTACACCACGGTGGAGGTGTGTGGCCTCCTGAGTTCTCACGACAGTGTGGCCACCATGTTCCATGGGTCATAACCAGGCACATGTAGGCAGGGGGAAGGGGCAAGGGAGAGCATCCCGTTTCGGCTCCACACCAGCATGTGGCCGGACTGCCGCAGCCAGTCCCCTGCCCCACTTCACCCTGGGATCTGCACCGGCCTGCACCTGCCCGAGTCCCCAGAGCGGCAGGGCAGGTCCCCATGGTCCAGACAGGACAGGTGAGAGTGAGGCCTGGTGGGGTGAACATGGGACCAGTGGATGTAGGACAGGGTGGACATAGGGACGGAGTGGGCGTTAGGACGGGTGGCCGTGGGGACGGGTGGCCGTGGGGACAGGTGACCGTGGGGACAGGATGAACGTGGGGATGGGTGGCCATGGGGATAGGTGGCCGTGGGGACGGGTGGCCGTGGGGACGGGTGGGGTAGTGAGAGCCAAGCAGGCGGCCCCACTGTCCTGAGAAGCTGGAAAGCCACGTTTGTCCGTAGAAGCCCTGATTCCCAAACGCTGACACCTAATTCAACCCAAAAGCATTCGTGGGGAACAGCCCTTGCTGGCTGGGACTGGCCATGGCCAGGGCTCAGACACTCCCCTCTGAGCTGCCCACCTGGAACCTGCTCCGTTCGAGGCCACAACCGGGGTCCTCGGGGCCCAGCAGGGAGTGGGCCAGCCGGGCAGCACACCTGTCAGAGCGGCCCCCTCCTGCACACCTGCCCCCTGATGTCAGCCAGGCCGAGCGGAGGCGGGGGGGGGGGCGGCACAGGGAGAGCAGGAGCGGAGGCGTGCCAGCACATGTGACCCGACTGTGGCTGGGGTGAGGACCGAGCCCGTGGGAAGAGCCCAGCCCTGCTGGACCCACTTTCATGCCTGGCCTGCCCCTCACAGCATGGCTGCCAGCAAGCCCGTCACCTGTGGGCCTCAGCCCCCCAGAACCCCGCCTCGCAGGTGGCCTGTGCAGAGGCGGGTACAGCCCCGGCTGGTAGCTTGAAACCTGCTTGTTTGGCAGCAGGGATGACACTCCAGTCTTCAGATGGGGAAATCGAGGCCCAGCCGGCCAGCAGGGGAGCCAAGCCTTCTGGGCAGTTCCTGCTGTTTTCAGACGCTCCTGCCAAGGGGCACTGGATCTGGGGTGAGGGCAGAGGGCCAGCCCAGGGAGGGAGGTGGTCCTGGGCAGTGCAGTGAGTCTGGCGGCCTCATCGGCAGAGACCAGAAGGGACTTCTCCAGAACCTTCCCTCCTCTCAGCTGTGAAAACAGCGATGGCTACGGGGGGGGCTGGGCTGGCTCAGTCCCCACGGCCATAGGCCAGCCGCAGCCGCAGTCAGGGCCTGGTCAGGGATGCATCCTTTACCCGTGCACCTCGGGGTGTCTCTCAGCTGCTCACCCCACCTCCTCAGGGAAACGAATAGTGGGCCCAGCTCACGGGGTCGCCCCAGGGGTCTTTAGTGACCGCAGCACCGTGGCTGCCCACCAGCCTGGACAGGGCAAGGAATGCCAGGAAGGCGGCCAAGGCTGGGGCAGGGAGATACTGCCTGGCCAACAGCAGGCCGTGGCCCCGGGAGCTGGGTGAGGTCCTTTCACCCGCTGGACCCTAGGGCTGGCCAGGAGTGAGCCGGGGACGGCAGGAGGCACAGAGTGGCCAGGACACTACAGGGGCCTCCAAATCAGCCCCAGCCCTGCAGAGAGCCAGCAGCCACAGCACGGGACTCAGCCCCAAGACCTAAGTTCTGGTTCCGGCAACAAATGAACGAAGAGTGAGTGAGTGAATGAATGACTGGGCGAATGAGTGAACAGATGAGTGAATGAGTGGACAAGCCGATGAATGGGTGGATGGGTGGATGGGTGAATGCGTGAGTGAACGGCCGTGGTTTGCCAGGCATTGTCCAAGTCCTGAACTGCTAGGTCGGCCCTTTAGATGAGGCTCTGCCCTCCAGAACCTTCTGTCCAGTGCAGGACCCGATGTGGCCCAGGTCAGCAGGTGGACAGGGCCTGTGACCTGACTGTGCGTAAGGGGGGCAGGTGTCACAGGGTGTGCCAGGCAAGCAGGAGTCGGTGGGTAGGTGGAACAGCCGTGAAAAGACAGTCTGGGGGCAGGGAGAGGGCTGAGTGGAGACAGAACCCCCAGGCCCGCCCAGCCAGTGGTGCCCACGGTTGACCATGGCCCCTCCCCACAGGTCCGTCTGCTTCCCCTGAACCTCTGGAGCTCTACCTGGAGCTGGGGCCATGCAGAAGGGCCAAGGAACCCTTACCTCCAGCCATCGTCCCTCCCATGCTCGTGACCCCTGAGTGGGGCCCCACTTCCTAGTTAATTCCTCAACTTTGCTAGTGGGGAAATTGAGGCTGGGCAGGGTGGCCAGCAAAGTTTTCCCTGTGCCCTGGTGATCTCAGCTGAACAAGCTGCTGGAACAGGAGGGCCTGTGAAAAGGCGAGCTCGCCCAGAATGATGACACAAGCTGGTGCCAACACCCAGCCTTACATTCCAGAGGCCATCTGTGTGGGCAACGCATGTAGATGTGAATGCATGTAGATGCAGTCACTTCCAGCTCCATAACACATGTAGATGCAGATGCATATAGATGCGGCCACTTCCAACTCCACAAGGCCCAGGAGCCGGGGGTGGGAGGAGGAAGGGGTAGAGGATGGGGAGAGAGAAGAGTTGGGGGGACAGTGAAGAAAGAGGTTCCAGGGAGTTCAGAGGACAAAGAAAGAATCTCTGATGAGCCAGAAGTGAGGTGCCAAGAACTTGAAGTCAGAAGCCAAGCAGGTGGCCATGAAGTCTGACCCTATCTGTCTGTAGCCATGTCCTGCCTGGCAGGTGACGACATTCCCCTGCCTCACAGCCCTCTGGTTGAGCATGCACGCGGGTTTCCGTTCTTTGGCGCGGCGTTATCTGTGATCATCACTGAAGCGCTCCAGCAGATTCCACGAGAGGGACCCCCACCTGGCTCCTGTAGCTGAGCGCTGCAGGGCGGGTGCCTTCAGGTACAGCTGCATCCAGGTGCCCAATGCTGCGCCAGGACCGGGCAGGGAAGGGGCAGCTCCAGGGGAAACGACAGGTGCACAGGACAGGGGCACGGGTCCTGGCAGGGAGATAAATGGTGCCCAGCAAGAATGCCGGCGCGGTGGGTAGAGCCGCGCCCGTGCGGGCAGAGGTGGTGGCCCGGCAGCCCCCAGGCTGAGCCCGCCCGGCCCATGTGTCTGGTTTGGCCCCAGCTGCTTTTAAAGTCACAGGAGCTCACACGACCGACCGTCCCAGCTTCTGCGGAAACCGCGGAGGGCTGCATGCGGGAGCTGCAACGGCAGAGGGCCCAGCAGCCGGGTCCCGGGGATCAGGCGCACAGTCCCCCCGCTTCCCGTGGCACCCCCGTGGCCTCTCATGGCCCCCCATGGCCCCCGGGCCCCCTCTGGGCCTCTGCACTTGGGGTGCAGGGGCTGGGCAAGAGCCGCGCCATCTCGGCAGGGTGGAGGCACAGTGAGGGACCCCAGAAGGCGGCCCCCAAGGCGGGTTGCTGGGCCCGGCCGGAGCTGCCCTCCAGCCCAAGCTCCTGGCTCCGCGCGTGGAAAAGCCCCCGCAGCTCTGCAGCCAAGATGGTTTCTGCGTCCCCGCCCCAAAGCACACACATCTCAGCCCCTTGGCAACGCGTGAGCGCTAACGTGGCTGGATTGCTCCGGGGGACTTTGAAGGAAACTAATTAAAACCAGCTGAGATGTTAAAAGCTGGGGAGGAGCCCAAGACGACTCTGCCCAGGGCCGGCCGAGGGGACAGGCCGGGAACCACCTTCCCAGAGCAAGTGAGAGGACGGGTGGGAGGACAGAGGTGCCAGGGGAGTGCATGAGCATGTGTCAGCTGTCAGTGTGTACGTGTATCCATGTGAATGTTGTGAGTGTGCCTGAGTGGGTGAATCCATGTACACGTGGTTGCATGTGTGCGTGACGTGTGTGAGTGTGTGAATATATGTACATGTGTTTATGTGAGTATGTATGATTGTGTATGTGTGTATGTGCTTGGGTGTGTGAATGTGTGTATGCCCGAGTGTGTGTGTAAGTGTATATGTGTGAATATAGATGTGTTCCTGAGTATGTGAATACATGTACATGTGTATATGGTGTATGTGAGTGTGCTTGAGTGTGCGAGTGTGTGTGCCTGGCTGTATGAGTATGTACCTGGGTGTGTGTGTGTGTGCATAACTGCATGTGTATATGTCTGAGTGTGTGAGTGTGCGTGCATTGCTGCATGTGTGTGTGCCTGAGTGTGTGTGAGTGTGCCTGAGCGTGTGTGTGCACGCCTGGTGGGTGGGGCCTGCTCTCTTGCGTGCTGTTTCCCATATCAGTGCTCACTGGCTGGGACCCTGAAGGCCTTTCCCCTCTGTGCCTCAGTTCACCTGTCTGTGGAAGCATCCCCTGCCAAGGCCCTCCCACCTGTTACCTTGGGCGTGCCCCCCAGGACCAGGGGCCAGGCAGCAAGGGCCCCTAGCTCGCGCTCACGGGGGAGAGGAAGTTACAGCAGCTCCCAATCCTGTATCCTTTAACAGTAAAAGCAGCCGCTGCTCTGGGTCAAGAGCGCGAGCACGGGCAGTTTGTGAGAAGAGAAGGTCGGTTCCCACACCCGTCCCCCCCGGCTGGCATGTGGCCCTCTGGAGCCCATGTGTGGGCTGGCCGTCCCCCAGGGGCCGCCAGGAGCTTTACCACGGAAGGGGCTCCGCCTGCCCTTCCCGCCAACCATGGGGGACTCTCCCTGGCTCACGCTTGGGGCCCGGCCTCCCTCTAAGCAGCCTGTGAGGGACTGTGCCGTCGGGCTCCCGCGAGCCCCCACCGATGGACATTTCCAGTTGCCAGGTGGCTTTCCTTGTATTTCCTGCAATCTTTTTCTGACTTAAAAGTTAGCATAAACATTATGTTCAAGACGGCGAGCGTTGGCGTGTTGGGGTGTGATTGTCTAGATGCCAACCCCCTTCGCTGGAGCAGGCGAGTGGGCAGGGGGCCGGGCAGTTGGGCCCGTGCCGTCCACCTCCTGGGCAACCCCAGCAGGCCAGGGGAGACTTGCCTTCACGCTTTCTGGTCGCACTCCCTGCGGGCAGCTCTGCGCAGGAGTCGGGAGACGCGACCATCACTGGGCCCTGTCCTGGGGAGCCCCCGCGGCCCCCCGGCTCGGCGCAGTGGAGGGGGCACCGGGGCTGAAACGCACCAGCCACCCAGCACTGCCGACACACAGGCATGAGAATTTTCACGTCTTCAATGAGACCGTTTTTTCTGAAGATGTGCCACCTGCCAGGGCTGGGCGGGGTGCTTCGCCCATTCCCTTATTTACTCTTCACGCCAACCCTGGGTGGTGGGCACCCCTGCCGCCTCCATGTTATGGGTAGGGAAACTGAGGCATGGACAGAGGTTCTTTGTCCACATGGCCGGTGTGTGGCTGATCCTGGGTTCCAAACGCACACTTAGAATTCTATGTATGTTTCCAGGAGTTTCCCAGGCCCTGGCGGTGGTGCCACCGAGACCCCACAGGCAGCTGGACGTCACAGCCGCATGAGCAGGGAGTGGGCAGCCCTGCTGGCGTCCACCCTGCCGCCCGGCGCCTTCTTGTGCACACCAAGGTAGCAGTAGGCAGCAGTGCCTGCTCACGGGTGTGAGCCCCCAGCCCCCCATGCCCTGACACCATGGCGTCCTGGGAGCCCCCCCGGGCAGGAAGCTGGCAACAGGCCCCCGTCTGCTGGACAGCCATGTGTGGAGGGACGGGGTAGAGACTGCCCCCTCTTCCACCGTGGCCAAGTGGGGTCAGGGTACTGGGTGGGCAGAGCCTCTGGGCCCACTTCAGTCCACCCTTGCCCTCGGTCTCAGTATCCCTGGGAGCGTGGACGAGCTCAAGCCATCCCTCACCCCATGGTCAGCCCCCGAGGGGCCACGTCCCAGCTCCAGAGTGTGCCAGCCTTGGGCAGTGGTGGTCGCTCCCTGGCTGAGCGAGCCTCGGCCCGTGGCTCCTTGGGGCCCTGCCTGGGAACAGGGCAGCCACACCGGGCCACGGAGCGGGCAGGGTGGACAGCGCTGCGGTGGCGGCTACAGCGGGATGTGGGGTACCCGGCATACCGGCACCTCTCGGGGCCAGAGCCCAGGCCCTGGCCAGACACCTGCCTGGGGAAGTCCACTGCCTGCTCCTTCCATCCCTCTCTCCACCTCAGCCAGGAGCTGCTGAGTTGTCTGGGTTTCTAGGTGACCCTGCTCGTGAGATAAGAGGCTCCAGGGGTTCTTCCACTTGGTCTGGGGAGGTGCTCTGGGCTGGGGGCCCCCCACAGTCTGGAAAGTTCTGCAGCGCAGAGCTTTCCTTCCTCCAGATGGAGAGGGAGGGCACACCCCGAGAGAGGAGATGAGCATGGCCTCCAGTGTCAGCACCTGGGTGACAGCATCAGGCAGGGCAGCCTCTCCCAGCCTCGGTTTCCTCGCCTGTGAAGTGGGGCATGGGTCATGCCCAGGAGTGGGCCTTGAAACCTCTTCAGCTCCCCCCCAGCCCTGGAGGTTCCAGGAAACCCTGTCCATCCCATGTGCTCCCCTTTGGTCAGACAATGGAAGGGACAAGCCCATTGTCTCTTGGGCCGTCTTCCCTTTTCACCTTGGTGGCCAGGGAACTCAAAGCTCAATTTGGCCCCCCTGTGAGGTTTTGGGTGTTCCTGTTTTCACTGCTTTGTGGGGCGTGTATCATTTCCCCTAGCGCTCTTTAGCCCTTTTTGGAGCAGATGAACAACAAGTTTTGAAGAAACAAAGTTGGGAGGAGAGAGACTGAAGAGTGCGAGGGAGGAGACTGGGTCACCGCAGGGTCAGCGTGAGAGGACGGCCCCGGTACGAAGTCCGGGTCTGGCAACTTCAGAGTGGCTTCACCCAGCCAATCAGAGATCCAGCCAGCACACGTTTATTGAGCACCAATGGTGTGCACAGCCCAGATTGTTGAATCTTCACTTGTCCTTCTGGAATCTTCTCTTTCCTCCACATTCAGTCCCACTTCAGGGCCCCAGCGATTGGCTGACATGGGCTTCGTGGGCTGGCTCTGGTCTCCCACCCACACCCCACCCCCCAGCTGACCCGCTCCTGGCTCTGGCTCGGCCTGGCCGCTCTGTCTAGCTGCACTCGTTCTCCTCCACGCAGGGAGACGGCCCGGTGCCCGACCCCAGCCCCCATCAAAGGAAAACGCCGCCACAATGCCTTTTTCAGTCCCTGGCAAGATATCCTGCTTTCTTCCTTTCTTCCCTATTTTCTCTCCAGCTGATGAAAGGAAAAACCCTGGGGGAAGCGGGTGGGGGTGTCCCCGGCGTCTCAGCCTAGTGCCTTCCGAGGCCGACAGAGCCCCCACTTGTCTGGGATGACTCTCGGCCTTATCCAGCCCGCAACCCGGGAAGGATGGTGGTCCCTCTCCCCGCATCGCGCAGCCCCTCTGTGGCAGCCATGGGAGGCGAGCGCTTCGAGCTGGGCCAGGCAGGGGTCTCGCCCCAGGCCCACAGTGGTGGGTGGTGCAGCCTGAAGCCCCCGTGGACGGGGCCAGCAGCACCCTGGGGTGCTCCAGACTCAGACGCACATGCTGGGGAGACCGTACCCCCCCCATGCCTCAGTGTCCTCCTCTGCAGAGCAGGACGACAGCCATCATGGGCCATCGTGGCACCGAGAAGTAGGGGGCACAGCTCATGGCGCACCCTGGGGCCACTTGCAGACAGACTGTTAAGTGAAGTGGGGTGCAGGGCCCCCAAGGCTGCTGCCCTTGCAGGACACATGACCGTGGGCAGCGCCGCAACGCTGGGCAGCTGTGATGGGGCTGTTATGGCGGGGGGCTCCCAGCCAAGGGGGTCGCCGCGGGGGGAGGGGCAGGCAGCTCTTCAAGGGCAGGTGACGCTCTGCTTGTGCACTGTACACACACACACTTCTACACGTGCACACTCATGTGTGAACACGCACGCGGGCACACGCTATGAATTTGTGCACAGAACGTGTGTGCTTTTGTCTGCGTGAAATATTTCATAATGAAAAGATGAAATTAAAGCTAAGTAAAGCAAGGAAAACAACAGAAGGTGACGGGGTCGGGGGCCGAGGCCATTTTGGACCAGGTTACATGTCCCCCCGTGGCGCCTGGGGGGCACTTCAGGCGGAGGGGGCGGCCCAGGCCCCGGCTGGGTGGGGGTTCAGGGAGCAGCACGGGGCAGCATAGGCCCAGGGCCCAGCTCCAGAGGGCTGCAAGTCAGGGGGGCATTCAGTGCGGGTCCCCAGCCTGGCTCTGGCTGCTTTGTGGTGGGTGGTGGAAGGGGACGGTAGGGGTCCAGGGGGAGGCAGGATCCCGGGTAGGTGGGCATGGTGCCCACGGGGGCAGTGGGAGGTCCTGGGTGCATCTGCAGGAGGCGGGACAGTGTGGGTTGAGCAGAGAAGGAGGCAGACAATGGGCTGGGCCAGGGGCACCACTCACAGAAGGGCGGCCTGGGGGTCACGTCTCTGCCATGGAGCAGGGAGCCCCCCCAAGATGTCCTTTGGCACCCAGTCCTGGGCACCTTCCCCTGCACCGCTCCTCCTGACCCCTGCCCACCCCGTGCCCGGCCCCCTGCTTGCCCATCACCTGGATGGCTCTGGGGGACTGGAACATTCCGAGGCATGCGCTGGCTAAGCTCAGTGGCAGGGGTCACTGCTGGGTGGCTGCGGGCTGCCTGGCCTCTCCAAGCCGCACTGCGGGGCGTACCAGCAGGCCCTCTGCCAGTGAGGGGCCTCCCGACTCCCCAGGATGTCACTGGGCAGAGGTGACCGCGGGGACAGAAGGCCCATGTCCGTGCCCTGACAGGGCCCCTCACCCGGCCCCGGGGACGCCCGCCTGCGGCCAGGCTCGGCCGTGCTGTTAAGCCGTGTCCAGTGCTGGGCCGAGAGCCCGAAACGCGGGGCGCCTGCGGAACGCTCCTGGGGGGGGGGGCGGGCG
>PVIY010043056.1:0-20549 GCA_004026745.1 Myrmecophaga tridactyla
CATTTTTGTCTAAGGCCTCATCAGAGGTATCTTCAGAGTCCACATTTCTACCCACAGTCTCTCCAAAGCGTTCTAGGCCTTCTCTATCAAGCTTCTCACAACTCCTCAAGATTCTTCCCCTTTTCCATTTAAAAAGCTGTTCCAACATGTTTGGCATTTGCGAGCTGCAGCAGCAGCACCCCACTCTTTGGTACCAAAATCTATTCTAGTTTGCTAGCTGCTGAAATGCAATATACCAGAAACAGAATGGATTTTAAAAAGGGGAATTTAATGAGTTGCTAGTTTACAGTTCTAAGGCCAAGGAAATGTCCCAATCACAGAAATGTCCAATCAAAGGCACCCAGGGAAAGATACCTTGGTTCTAGAAGGCCAATGAAGTTCAGGGTTTCTCTCTCAAGTGAGAAGGCACATGGCAAACACAGTAAGGGCTCCTCTCTCAGCTGGAAGGGCAGATGGCGAATGCAGCATCATCTGCTAGCTTTCCCTCCTGGCTTCCTATTTCATGAAGCTCCCTGGGAGGCATTTTCCTTCTTCATCACCAAAGGTCACTGGCTGGTGGACTCTCTGTTTCGTGGTGCTGCAGCATTCTCTGCTCTCTCTGAATCTCTCTCTCCAAAATGTTTCCTCTTTTATAGGACTTCAGAAACTAATCAAGACCCACTCAGATGGATGGAGACATGTCATCACCTAATCCATCTTAACAACCACTCTTGACTAAATCACATCAACCAGGGAGATGATTTCATTAGTTTCAAATATACAGTATTGAATAGGGATTATTCTACCTTTATGAAATGGGATTTATATTAAAATATGGCTTTTCTTAGGGAACATGCTTCCTTTCAAACCAGCTCAGGGTGCAATGACCTATATATTTCTGTTAGGTCTAATTCATTTATCACATTATTTAACTTGTCTATTTCTTTGTTGATCTTCTGTCTGGTTATTCTATGTATAGAGGAGAGTGGTGTGTTGAAATCTCCTACTATTATTGTTGAAACATCTATCACTCCCTTCAGGTTAGCCAATGTCCATTGCATGTACTTTGGAGCTCTTTGCTTGGGAACATAAACATTTATGATTGTTATATCTTCTTGGTGAATTGACACCTTAATTAGAATATAGTGTCCTTCTTTGTTTCTTATGATGTCTTTACATTTAAAGTCTATTTTGACTGATATTAGTATAATACCTCCTGCTTTCCTTTGTTTGCAACTTGCATGGAAAATCTTTTTCCATCCTTTCACTTTCAATCTATTTGTATCCTTGTGTCTAAGATGAGTCTCTTGTAAGCAGCATATAGCTGGATCATATTTCTTAATCCATCCTGCCAACCTACATCTTTTAATCAGTAAATTTAGTCTGTTAACATTCAAAGTTATTACTGCAAAGGCATTTCTTGATTCCACCATCTTATCTTTTTAACTTTATTTATCAGATCTATATATGTTTTTCCTTCTTTCTCTTTGTATTCTTTAAATTACCCTTAGTGGTACTCTTCAATTCTGTGCCATTCTCCAGACCTCCCTCTCCTGTCTTTCTTTTTTCAGCCAGCAGAACCCTTCTTAGTATCTCTTATAGGGCTGGTCTCTTGTTGAGAAATTCTTTCAGGACTTCTTTGTCTGTGAAAACTTTAATCTCTCCATCAATTTTGAAGAACAATTTGGCTGGGTACAAAATTCTTGGCTGGAAGTTTTTCTCTTTCAGGAACTTGAGTATATCACACCACTGCCTTCTCAACTCCAGGGTGCTAGTCGAGTAGTCTGAACTCACTCTTATTTGATTTCACTTGTATGTAGTAGATTGTTTTTCTCTTGCTGCTTTCAGGATTTTCTGCTTCTCTTCAACATTTGACAGACTGATTAGTATAGGCCTTGGGGAAGATCTACTTGGATTTATTCTGTTTGGAGTTTGTTGGACTTCTTTGACTTGTGTATTTCCTTCATGAGGGTTGGGAAACTTTCCCCCATTATATCCTCAACTGCTCTTCCTATCCCTTTATTACTCTCTTCTCCTTCTGGGGTGCCAACAATTCTTATATGTGTGTTCTTTGTTTTGTCTATCATTTCCCTGTGATCCAATTCAATTTTTTGCCATTTTCTGTTTTAAGTCTTTGAAGTCAATTTTTTTCTCTACATCACTCATTTTTTCTCTATCTCTTCAAATCTGGTGTTGTGTACTTCTTGTATGTTTTTTTATTTGGTCAACAGAGTCTTTAACCTCTGTGATAGCTGCTTTTTAAAATTGATTCCTTCATATTCCTCTTTATGCTCTTCTACTGTCTTCTCAATCTCCTTTATGTCATTTGCTATCCCACTTATTTTATTAAGTAGAGTTGTGTGAACATCTTTGAATAGTTATTTCAATGTCTATTTCTCCTCTGGTGTTTTAATTTGGTCATTAGGCAGGGCTACATCTGTCTGAATTGTGATATGCTTAGTGATCTTCTGCTATCTTCATGGCATGCAAATATCTTGATGATTTTACTTTAGGAATTTATTTCTTTCAGTACACTAAGGTGTTGTGTTTGCAGGATGGTTGTACAGCAGGGAGCAGGGCACAGGGTGGGGCACTCTGCATGGTGATTTGTTTCAGGAAAGGTGTAGGTGCAGGTTGAGGATGTTATGCTGATGCTTGTGAATGTGGGTGCCCTGTGACCAAGGAGGATGTAGCTGTACAGGTGCACCTGTCTGCATGGTGTAACCCTGGTGTGCACTGGTCTAAGACACAGGGCTCTTCTGTGCATGCATATAGCTGTGGTAGCGGTTGGCATTATGTCTTTTTGGGTTGGGGGCAGATGTGACCTGGCTGCACAGGTTGGCAGTTTCTTAGAGCTGGGAAGAGAGGCTGAGAGCCATGCCTATGTGTGGTTCTAGGAGCTGTAAAGTGCAGTTCCCAGAGATGAATGACGTGATGGGTGTCCTGTGCATATGTGTGGGCCTGGGAGTGCTGTAAATGGATGCACAGAGCTCAGCTGGGGCTGAGTGAAGCTGTGCAATATTATGGGCAGAGGGGCAGGGGTGACCTAGATATTAAGGTTAGTGCCTACAGCCTTTATGTGCTGGCAACAGCTGGGAGGGCACAGGGAAGGGGAGGTAGTGCTCACGAGTAGTGCAGAAGAGGTGGGTTGGGCTGCACTTGGGGTGAGGGTGTGGGGCAGCTACTTATACCAGGGACTGGTGGGATGGGGATGCCTGGAGTGCAGGGAATGGGAGTGGGTGATGGGGTTCAGGTGCGTGGGGTGTGATGTGAGTTGCTGATAATGGGGCTGCACTGGTTAAGGGTAGTGCCTCCAAGAAATGCACCCTGGCTTACTTCCTAGTCCCAGGCTCCCATCTGTGCACTCCCATGGGCTCTGTGGCTCCAGGCCTCCATGCCAGGCTCCAGCTTTCTGCCTCTCAGTTCCTCAGCCTCTGCAAGCTGGGCTGCCCCACATGGTGAAGAAGGCTCTCCCAGGTCAGCTGCACTCCCAAATTACTGTCTCAGTTGCCCTCCTCTCCCTTCTCTAACTTTTTCATGGAGCAGGGCTAATCTCAAACTGCTCTATTTAGCCATCTTCCCAGAAGACCAGCATTGTTTCTTAATGAAAACATTTAGAAAAATGGGGATATTAGGAATCTTTCTCAACATTATGAAGTGCACATATGAAACACTGACAGCCAACATCATATTCAATAGTGAACGACTGAAAACTTTCCTTCTAAGATCTGAAACTACACAGAATGCCTGCTGTCACCACTGTTATTCAGTGTTGTGCTCAAAGTCCGAGCCAGAGCAGTTAGACAAGATAAAAAAATAAAAGGCATCCAAATTTCAAAGGAATTTGACTGCTTGCAGATAACATGATCATATATACAGAGAACCCAGAAAAACTACAACAAATCTACCAGAGCTACTTAAGTAATTCAGCAAAGTGATAGCACAGAAATGAACAAGCAAAACTCAATAATGTTTGCATACACTAGTAAGGACTGATCTGAAGAGGAAATCTAGAAAAATATTCCATTTACCAGAGCAAGTAAAGGAATCAAATATGCCGCAATGAATTTTAACTAAGTTTTAAAGGACTTATACATGGAAATCTACAAAACTTTGCTCAAAGAAATCAAAGAAGCCCCAAGTAAGCGGAAGGATATTCTGTATTCATGGAGTGGAAGAATAAATATTGGTAAGATGTCAATTCTACCCCAAATGATTTACAGATTCAATGCAATCCATATCAAAATTACAACAGCTTACCTTGCCAAGATGGGAAAGCCATTATAAATTGATTTGGAAGGGTAAGAGAGCCTGTATAGCCAAAAATCCAATAAAAAAATGAATTTGGAAGAATTATGCCTCCTGATGTTCAAGCTATAATATATAAAGCTTCACTGGTCAAAATAACATGTAACTGACATGACATAAGGATAAATATATAGACCAATGGAGTGAAATTGGGTGTGCAGACACAGACCTTCATGTTATTGCCAGTGCATTTTTGACATTGCTGCCAATTTCACTGAATTAGGAAAGAAATTTTTCCTCATTAAATGGTGCTAGAAGAACTGGGTATCTATATGCAAAAGAATGAAGGAGGACACTTATCTCACACCATTTACAAGAGATAGTTCAAAATGAACCTAAGAACCAGGGTTATAAAACTCCTAGAATAAAAGAAGGGAAGCATTTTCAGGATCTTGCATTATTTCCTTAAACTTTACACCCAAAGCACAGGTAACCATTAAAAAAATTGATAAATGAGACTTCATCAAACATTAAAAACTTTTGTGCATCAAAGGCCTTCATCATGAAACTGAAAACACAAATGGCCCAGTGGGAGAAAATATTTTTGAAATCACTAATAATGGTTTAATATTCAGAATATACAAAGAGATCCAACCACTCAACAACAAAGGGAAAGCCCACTTTTAAAAATGTACAAAAAACTTGAATAGACATTTCTCCAAAGAGGAAATACAATTGGCAAAAAAAAGCACATGCAAACATGCTTTACATTACTCACTACTAGCAAAATGCAAATCAAATCCACAATGATTTATCATTTCACACTAACTGGAATGGATACTATTAAATACAGAAAATTACAGGTATTGGAGAAGATGTGGAGAAATCAGAACACTCATTCATTGCTGGTGGGTATGTATTATGGTGCAGCATCTGTGAAAGACAGTTTGGCAGTTCCTCAGAAAGCTGTGTAGAATTACCATATGATGTGGAAATCCCAGTACTAGGTATATGCACAAAAGTATTGAAAGCAGGGACTTGAACACATTGGCACAATGATGCTCATAACAACATTATTCACAATTGCTAAAGGATGTTAGCTACCCAAATGTCCATCACAATGAATTAATAAATAAAATGTGATAAATACATACTATAGAATATTAATTTACCTTCAAAAGGAATGAAGTTCTAATTCATGCTACCACATGAATGAACTTGGAGATGTCCTACTAAATGAAATAAGCAAGACACAAAAGGACAAATATTGTATGATTTCAATGATAGAAAACAACTAGAATAAGCAAACTTATAAGGTCAGAATCTACAATATATGTCCCCAGAGGCTAGATTTAGGGAATGGAATGACAGTTGATGCTCCATCTGCACATAATTTCAATTTGGGTTGATTGTAAACATTTGAAAGTGGATGGTAATGATGGTAGCACATCACTGGGAGTGTAATTAACAGCACTGAATTATAGGTGTGAATGAAATAAAAAATATGGCAACTCAAAGAGTCATGCTACCACAAATGTGTCTTCAAAAGCATGATTGTTTATAACTTTCACAATGTGATTTATGATTGTGAAAACCTGTGACTGATGCCCCTTTTGCCCAGAGTATGGATGAATAAGTGAAAAAGTATTCATAAAAAATAAATAATAAGGGACACAAAGGGTAAAATAAATTGAGTAGATGGAAATACTCAGGGTCAATGCTAGGGAAGGGTAAGATGTAAGATATGTATGAGTTTTTTCTTTTTTCTTATTTGTTTTCTGGAGTAATGCAAATGTTCTAAAAACACATTGAGTTTTTATTTTATTTATTGAGTTTTTAGAACTCATTGAGCTGTTGAATATACAATTATGGGATGATTTTGTGAGCCACTGATTGTACACCATATATGGAATGTATGTGTGTGAAAATTTCTCAATAAAAACATTTGTTATAAAAAAGCATGAAGAAAGGAAGACAGCAGCCTTCCCTTTCATCTCTTGGGTTAGGGCAGGGAGAACACACGTTTCCAGAATTTCTGCCCACAGACCTTCCCTGTTACCCTGAGAGACACTCCTGTGCTAGTTAAGAGCATGGACTCCAGAGCTAACCTCTCTGGTCCTAGCTGTGCCCCTGACTACCTATGTATACTGCACAAGTGACTTTGCCAATCTAAGTTTCAGTTTTCCACCTGAAAAATGGAAAAAATATCATGTACACCATGAGTTGATATGATGGGGTAGGATCCAAAACGCCAGAACAAGATGACATGAAAGTGTTGCATTCCCACGGAGTGACCTCAACCAGTGACCTTCTGTGGCCAGCTGCTCCCTGCAGTCTCCTGCCGGGGGTTGGAAGATTGACGTCTTCTCATAACAAACATCCAGAAGACAGCTGGTTAAAATTTTTCTTCTTTCAGAAAGTTGATCCAAAAAAAAGATGCTCATTCCAATCTCCTAGCCAAAAAGAAAAAGAACAATCTGTACAAATTACAGTTTTATGATGTTAAACTAGATTGTCTAGAAACATGCAACAAAATTTGCCAGGAGGTGTACCGAAGATCCGTGAAGATAAACGTTACCCTTGTACTTTGGTGGGGACCTGAAACACATGGTTTGCCGAGGAGGATAAAGCTGTCCACCTTTGGAAAATGTGAAGGAAGCTATCCAGTTCTCATAGAAGTGATGAATAAACTCAGGGAAAATCAGGAATTTCTGCATTTCTACAAAGCAAGAGGTGACATGTTTCCCTCTAAGAAGAATCAGGTGCTACTGGAGTTCAGTTTATGGAACGAGTCCTTCTCCCAATCAGAACTTGACATATATGAACTCAGGTCTTACCCACTTAGACCAGGAACCATGATTGAATGGGGCAATAAATGGGTTCGTGCAATTCACTTCAGGCAGGGCAGTGATGAAGCAGTTGGTGAATTCTTCTCTCAGTTTGGGCAACTATATATGGTGCATCATCTTTGGTCTTACAAGGTTCTTCAGACCAGAGAATACATACGGAATGCAGCACAGCAGAAACATGGCTGGGAAGAGCTCCTCTACTATTCAGTTCCCCTCATTCAAAATGCAATCCAGGATCACGATCTGCATGAAGACCTCGCACCTACAATGACGACAGAGCATTGACTGGGACGTACCTACATAGATTCACATGGCAAAGGTTTGTCTTAAGTTCAGGTTATGGTAGACATCATATACCAGGTGTAATGGTAGCACTGAAGTGTAAATTGCTGTGTATAGCTCGTCAGAGCCTGCTTTGCTTTACAACTTACATAATCATAAGAAAGGAAACAAGTACACCTTGACTAATTTGACACTGTTCTGTACTTCTCTGAAACATCACTGTGTTGGTGGAATATACTTCATAAATCCCTAGGCACACTCATCCCCACCCTCCAAGCAAAGAAGGATCCCTATTAAAACTGGAGTAATATCCAAATAAGAATACAACCATAAAAATTTAGCCACTTCTTTATAAAAAAGCAAATCTGTTTTATAATTATAGAGTTTTAGCCAAAATTTCTTATATCAGGAAGAAATAAAAATTTTGTCATCTCTCTCTGGCAGTTTTTCCGAGTATCAAATTGGGAACAAATAATAAGGATTCCCTATATGTGCAAATGTTTTAATTCACTGTCACTTGTAATCAGTCAGCATATTAAAACTGTGTCATTACTCAGCTGGTAACAGTTGGCAGGTACATTTTATAAGTAATTCAGTTTTCATAAAGTGTATTGTGATATCTCTATTGAGAAGGGAAAAATCAGCTAGAATTTGTGTGCCATCTGTGGTTTTGAAATAAACACCTTGAATAGCACTAATTTTTATTTGTAATATTTTTTCTAAAATGAAATAAGTAGCACTAGGAAAAGAGATTTTATTTTGTGAGCAATCATTTGTGATCTTAGATGTCATCCAGTTAAATTTTTAATATGCTTAAAGCAGATGCTTGCAAGATCATGTATGTAGGGTGATTGGTGCATTTCAAGGTTTAATTGGCATAAAGCTGCATAGTTTGTATAGCTGTTTGACTTAGTATTTTTTTCATCTAGTATGCCAATTTTGTGTCTGTAACCATGTCAAAGTCTTGTTGAAATGAAAATCTGTCTGTCCCCAAATTAAAGAATTTATGTGTAAAATACAGCATGAATAAATGTCCAACTTTTACACATGAATGATTTTCTGCATGAACATGTAAAATCAATAAAGTCCTTTTAATTTTCACATAAAAAAGGGTTGGTGTGATGATTAAATTATGTAACATATTTACTTAAAGATCTTAGAATAGTGTCAGACTAAATTTAAGTGTTTGTAAGTGCTAATTCCCATAATGTACTGTGTGACATTGCTATTCATACTTAAAGGGAGGCTGGGAGTAAAACCATCTGTCCTTTTTAGCCTCTATCCTAGAAGGCAGGCTGTGCTCTCAAAGCTGACTCTTGTCTAGGCCACCAACAGCATCTGCCATTACACACAGTTCTGAAGAATCTTTAGCATAGAAGAACAGCTCAACAAATAATTTTCCATTATTTACATAAAATTCTGCCCTAATTCAGTGGCACACTATTCTGAAACAAATCATCATCTTATAAAAAGATCTCCATATCCAACAACATAATGTGCCTCTTTTGCATGGTCAGACACAACGTTACTCCACCCCACAGACTGCAAAGTGACTACAATTAAAGTCAGGAGGTTACACTACACAAAGGAGTGGGGCAGGGCTTACTTCCAAGGGCATGGAGGTGTGTTCTTTTCATGAGTTTATTTTCTATATATCTGTATATGTTCTTTTAGTGAAGTGTCTGGCTCTAATGTTTTACTCATAATTAACTACATTGTTTTTTATTCCTTATTATTGTGTTCAGAAATTTCTTTCTATGTTGGAGATTAAAGCCCTCTAATCAGATATGAAATTTACAACTCTTTTCTTCTAGTCTGTGACTTATCCTTCCATTCTCTTAATAGTCTCTTTTGGAGAGAAAATGTTAACTGAAATCCTCCTTTTGGGGCTGCTGAAATGTTCAGAATGCAAGCAACTTTGGTTTGCTTAAATGCTGATTCTCAGGGTACTTTATTTTTTAAACTCTTCGCTTCCCCAGTGAAAACTGATAAGGTGGTAAAAGTACTCCTACTCCTACTCCTACTCCTCATGTGGTTTTATTGTTGCAAGATGCCATGATGCAAGGGAAACTGTTTCAGATCTTAACAATGGAGAAAGAGCACAATTATTCAGAATGAAGTAACAGTGAAAATAAAGAGGGTTGGGTGGGCCATGGTGGCTCAGTAGGCAGAGTTCTTGCCTGCCATGCCAGGGACCTGGGTTTGATTCCCGGTGCCTGCCCATGCAAAAAATAAAAAAACAAAGAGGGTGAAAAAAATCTTGGGACAATTAACTGGTTGAAAGTGTTCAAATGCCTAATTACAAATGGCATAAAACTCTTTGCACACAGTGCTTGATTTCTAATGCCATTCTCTAATAAAAGGAATCAGGGCACCCTGCAGAATTGGATGATTGTAGAATTGGGGCAGAACACATGTATGATGAGTCTAAAATATCTTATACTGCCAGAAGGTAAGAAAGTACTCAAACAAAAACCCTACTGATGAGCAGATGTCAAAGGGATTCAGGAACCAATGGAAAGACTTCCCGATAACCAACACTGTGAGCAACAAAATAAATAGTCTGAGAAACTACATGGCCATGAATTCTGGATAGGAACTTGGAAGAGAAAAAAATGAAATTTGAATAATTATGGATTCTGTTATTATTAATGCATACATATGTGTTCCCTCAATGGGACAAATTTACTGTGCTAATGTAAGATGATAATAACAGAGAGCTTAACATGAGGCACATGGGAAATCTCTGAAGCATTTTCACATATATTTCTGTAAATGTGAAACTATTCTAAAACAAAAAGTATATTTTAATGCTATTTCTATTTTTAAATGGCAAGAAATAGGAAGAGTTAGATGGAGTGGCTACTAAAATTATGATGGTCACTGTAAGTAATAGGATGGTTCAGTTATCCCACCAACTACCCAAACTGGTAAACAGACCACAGAAGATTTGCTCAATTTATCCTAACCTTGACTTTTAAATCATAGTCATTATATGAAAAAGAGGTCTATAACCCCTTCAGAGCCAACATGGATTATATTCAAGACAAAAGAGAGGAATATGACTCTGAGTGAGAGGTGGGCCATCATCTCTTGGCAAAGGACACCTAACACTGTTTTTATGGTTGTGGTTAAATGACATGGTGATGGTGGAAAAACTATATTGGGATGCTGGACACCAGTGCTCAACGCACTATCATACCTAAACCTGCCAATGTAGTAAAAGGGAAAAATAATTGACTTTGGAGGATGAGGTGGTACAATTCTAGAAAGGAGGCAGCTGAAACTATGACAGAAAACAAGAGCTTATGAATGAACATAATGTATGTTTCTACATTGCCCCTACCCAAATGTATTATAGGAATGGATGTAGTGTGGAGGAGTTCTCCTTTAATCAAACTACAGGGAAAGAATGTGCAAATCTGCTCTTCATCTTGTTTTAATTGAGCTTGCTGGGTAGGAACCTTTAGAATCCACCTAAATTCACTTAAGTGGTTTATTTAAAACAAGATTTAAGATACTGGATGGTAAAAGGAATTCCATCTTTAATTAAGGATCAGTTAAATGCAAGTATATATGTGTCTACATATCTGTCCTAGTTTGCTAGCTGCCATAATGCAATATACCAGAAACACAATGGCTTTTAAAATGGTTAATTTATTAAATTGCAAGTTTACAATTCTAAGGCTGTGAAAATGTCCCAATTCAAGCAAATCTATAAAAATGTCAAAACTAAGGCACAAACAAGAGGTTGTATTCACTCAAGAAAGGCCAATGAAGTTCAGGGTTTCTTTCTCAAACGGAAAGGCACATGGTGGACATGGTGGCATCTGCTAGCTTTCTCTCCAGGCTTTGTGTTTCATGAAGCTCCTTCATCTCTGAAGGTCACTGGTAATGTGGGCTTTTGTGGTTCTTATGGCTCTTTTGCATCTCTTTCTCCAAAATGAGTCCTCTTTTAAAGGATTCCAGTAAGCTAATCAAGACCCACCTGGAATGGTTCACATCTCCTGCTAAACAAGGGTTAATACCAACAATTGGGCAAGTCATATTCTGTGGAGATAATCTAATCAAGTTCCCAACCTAAAGTACTGAATAGGAATTAAAAGAAACAGCTTCTTCCCCAGATGGATCAGGATTAAAACGTGGCCTTTCTAGGTCACATAACCCTTTCAAACAGGCACAATATCCCTTGTTTGTTATTCAGTGTGACCTATAAGACAAGAAGATGGATCCTAGAGATTAACTGTATATTAGAGGATACTGAATTAACTGATGCCTCCATTGGCATCAGCCCAATAAAGTATCATCAATTCATGATCTCACAGAGTGAGATTCTGTGATCAAATATAGCTAAAAGCCTTTTTCTTCCATTTCAAATTAGGAAGGAAATCAAAGCCAATATAAATTCATATGAAGCAGACTACAATATGCATTTACCATATTCCCATAAAGTTATTAAAATTCTCTTGTTTATAGCACACCTGGTGAGAAGAGACATAGATCTGATTCTTTTCTTTATGACCTATTGCTGAAGTCCCAATAGGCCTCAGGAGGTGAGGTGCACAATGTTACCCATGAGAAGGTACACTATACTCCAAAAGAACTGCATTCATTTTCCAGCCTATATAGATAGAAATCAGAGGAATATGTGTGGGAAAAGATATTAAGGCATTGGATTATGGTGGAAGGAAAATAAAGTTGGATAAAGCTAAATTAATTGATTTGGGCCCACTAAGCAGAGATTCTGCATTCAATGTTGCAGCTTGAGAGGTTAGAAAGAGCATTAACAGTTTGGATGGTTGGTTGAAACATGAATCAAAAGGTGTCCAACATTACCTGAGATTGAAATGCCAAAACTGCCATGTAATAATGTAGATGGTGGGACCCAGAGGCTTAGAGAGATTTGAATGTCGGAGTGGATTTATCATGGAAGACCTACTCACATACACCAGGAATGTCCAGAGGACACACCTTTCACAAGAACCTTGAGAAATAAATTTGTGAGACTAGCTCCATCATCCCTGAAGAGCTCTGTAACTGCTCTTCTTTGTAGGTGAGTTATTACTGTGGGAATTGCTGTCATTGAGCTGGATCCTTAAATACAATGGGGTTATTGGATCCTGAGTTGGCAGAAGCCATGTGGTGACAGTTAATCACCATAGAAAAAGGGGGCATGGCCACCATAATGGAGAGCAGACTCAAAGCAGCAGTCAAAATAATATGACTTGCAGACACATGTGGTATTGGCTAGTAGACTAGGGGGTAACTAGAAGTAAAATACATGGGAAGTCCACTAAACTCTTGTTTGAGCAGTATAAGCAGAAGAATTATAGGTCAATTGTACAGAAGTCTAACTTGAATTATAAAAAACAGAAGATCAAAATCCCTCAATCAATTCTCAGAGTTCAGAAAGTTTATAGACCCAGAGCCCCTTGAATGAGGGGAGGGCTGTGTTCCCTTGAGGAAGGACAATGTTACACTATTAACCTTCCTCCCAGTCTTCCCCAAGAAGACCTATGGCCTTTTACCAGGGTGACTGAGTATTGGGGAAAAGAAAGTGATCAGATATTTCAGTGATTATTAGACAGTGGCTCAGTGTGACAGTAATTTCAGGAAGGTCAAAACATCACTCTGGTCCATCAGTCAGTGTAGGGGCTTATGGAGGCCAGGTGATTGATGGAGTTTTATCTCACAGTGGATCCAGAGTGAAGTGGAGTGAAGGTTATTATGGTAGAAAAGGCCAAGTAGAAGCCACTAGAATTTCCCCTACCTAGCAACATAGGGAATTAGAAGCAATACCAGGAGACAGGGATTAGTGCCACTTTTAAGGGCTTGAATGATTCAGGAGTGGTGATTCCTACCACATCCCCATTTATCTCTCTTATTTGGCCTGTGCAGAGAACAGATAGGTCTTGGAGTATGACAATAGATCATTGTAAACTTAACCAGGTGATGATTCCAATTGTAGCTGCTGTTCCAGATGTGGTATCATAGCTTGAGAAAATCAACACATGGCCTGGTATCTGGTATGCAGCTATTGATCTGGAAAATGATTATTTTACAATAGCTGTCAATAAGGACCACCAGAATCATTTTGCATTCAGCTGGCAAGACCATGAGTGTACCTTCACTGTCCTGCTCAGGAGTATATCAACTGTCCAGCCCTATGTCACAATCTTTTTTGCAGGGAAGTTGATCATTTCTCTCTCCCAAAAGACATCACATTGGTTCATTATATTAATGATATCATGTTGATTGGAACTAGTGAGCAAGGAGTAGCAACTACTTTGGACTTACTGGTAATGCATTTGCATATCAGGGGATGGGAGATAAATCAACAAAAATACAGGGGCCTTCCACCTTAGTAAAACTTTTAGGTGTCCAGTTGTGTGGGCATGTCTAGATATCACTTCTGAGGTGAAGGTTAAGCAGTTGCATCTAGCCCCTCCTATGACCACTAAAGAGGCAAAATGTTAGTTGGCTTCTTTAGTTTCTGGGGAATACATATTCCTCATTTGGGTGTGCTACTCTGGCCCATCTACTGATTATACAGGAAAGCTGCTAGCTTTGGGTGGGGACCAGAATAAGACAAGTCCAGACTGTGGTGTAAGCTGCTCTGCGACTTGGGCCATATGATCCAGCAGATCCAATGGGGCTGGAATTGTCAGTGGCAAATAGGGATGCTGTCTAGAGCCTTTGGCATGCCCCTGTAGGAGAATCACAATGCAGATACTTTAGAATTTGGGGCACAGGCTTGCCATCCTCTGAAGATAACTACACTTCTTTTGAGAAACAGGTTTTAGCCTGCTACAGGGCCTTAGTAGAGACTGAATGCTTTAACATGGACCACTAAGTTACCAAGAGACCTGAGTTGCCTTTTGTGATCTGGGTGTTGTCTGACCCGCAAAGCCATGTAGTTGGCCATGCACAGCAGCATGCCATCATAAAATGAAAAAGGTATATAAGCACAGGGAAGTTACATGAGAAAGTGGCTCGAATGCCCATGTCACTCACTCCTGCCACGTTACCTTCTTTTTCCCAACCAGAGCTATGGACTCTTGGGTAGTTCCTTACACACAGTTGACTGAGGAAGAGAAAACTTGGGCCTGGTTTACAGATAATTCTGCATGATATGCAGGGATCACCCAAAAGTGGACAGCTGCAACACTATGATCTCTTTCAGGGATATCCTTAAAGGAAATTGGTGAGGCGGAATCCTCCCAGTGGGTGAACCTTTGAGCACTGCACCTGGTTGTTCATTTTGATAGGAAGGAGAACTGGCCAGAAGTGCATTTGTATACTGACTCATGTGCTGTAGCTAATGGTTTGACTGCATGTTCAGGGACTTGGAAGGAGTATGACAGGAAAATTGGTGACAAAGAGGTCTGGGGAAGAGTTATGTGGCTAGACATTTCTGAGTGGTCAAAAGACTTGAAGATATTTGTGTCCCATGTGAATACTCACCAGAAAGTGACTTCAACAGAGGAAGGTTTAATAATCATGTCAATAAGATGGCCCATTCTTTGGATACAAGACATCCTCTTTCCTCAGCCACCCCTGTCATTTCTCAATGGGTTCAGGAACAAGTGGTCATGGGAGTAGGGATGGAAGTTATATGTAGACTCAGCAACATGGACTTCCACTCACCAGGCCACTGCTGAGTGCCCAATTAGCCATCATCAGAGATTCACACTCAGTCCATATATAGCACAATTCCACAAGGTACACAGCCTACGACATGGTGGCAGGTTGATTACATTGGGCCACTTCCACCATGGAAAGGGCAATGATTATTTCTAACTGGAGAGACACATACTTCAGTATGTGGGTTTGCTTTCCCTGCAAGCAGTGCTTCCACAAATACTACCATTTTAGACTTACAGAATGTCTTATCCACCATCATGTTATTCCACACAGCATTGCTTCTGATCAAGGACTCCACTTCAAAGAATATGATGTGCTGGAATGGGCACATGGTCCTGGAATTCTCTTGTCTTATCATGTTTCTCATCATCCAGAGGCCACTGGGTTGAGAGAATGGTGGAATGGCCTTTTGACAACCAACTAGGTGGCAATATCCTGCAGGTTTGGGACAATGTCCTCTCAGAGGCTATGTATCAGAGAGCTCTCTATAATGCTGGTTCTACCATAGCCAGGATTCACGGGTTCAGGAACCAAGGGGTGTAAATAGGAGTGGCATAATTCACTATCTCCCCTGGGGATCCACTAGAAAGTTTTTTGCTTTCTTTCCCTGTAACCTTAAACTCTACTGGTCTATAAGTCTTAGTTCTAGAAGGAGGAGAACTCCTTCCAGGAGACACAACAATGATTCCACTGAACTGGGACTTGAGACTGCCACCTGACCACTTTGGGCTTCTCATGCCACTAAATCAGCAAATATAAAAAGGGACTACTGTTCTGTGTGAGGTGATTGATCCTGACTATCAAGGGGATATAGGACTGCAACTGCACTATGGAAGTAAAGAAATGTTTTCCTTGAATGCAAGAGTCTCTCAGTACCACCATGCCATGTGATGAGAATCAATGGAGAACTGCATTGACCCAATTCAGGAACCCTAGGAATGAAGTTTTGGGCCACTCCACATGGCAAAGAACCAGGACCCACTGAAGTGCTTGCTGAGAGTAAACAGAACATGGCATGTGTAGTAGAAGAATGTAGAGATGAATTTGAATGACAATCATATGATCGGTTACAGAAATGATTGTTTGAATTATATGAACAGTTCCTGTTTGTTATGAGTATGTTTGCATTTGTACATAAGCCATATGTTGTTTTCCTCTTATCATGTGACATAAGTTGTATTGTTAATGTTATTGTGTTTAAGTTATAGGATATGAAGTTTAAGAATGAATGTTACCTAAGGACTTGCACCCTATTCTGGAGCGATGTAGTGCATTTCAAGTTGTACACAGGACAATTGAGTATTTGTAGATGAAACATACAAGTGTTATTGTGTTCTATTTAGAAATTAAACTGCTTCAAGGTGTTGTGTATAGCTGCCAAGGGGATAAGGGGTGGGCTGTGATAACTAGGTTCTGGTGTCAATATGGCCAAGTGATGATGCCCAACTGTCTGATAAGGCAAGTATTTGCCTGACAATTGCTACAAGGACATTTCATGGCTGGTTGATAAACCAGAAGGCTGGTGTATTAAATCATTAGTCAATTGATTTCAGCTCTGCCTGATTATATCTGTGATCCACCAAGGCATGTCTCTCACAAAGGAGATAAGCCAATCAGTGAAAGACTTTCAAAGAAGAAGAGAGACTTTTTCACTTCTTCAGCTAGCAAACCTTCATTAGAGCTTCCAGCTTCACACCCTGCCCTATGGATCTTGGACTCTTCTATTTTCACAGTGTGAGAGATGCATTTATAAATCTGATATTTACAGATGTGTCTTCTTGATTCTGTTGCTCTAGTGAACACTGACTAATACAGAATATGTGCTCTCAAAAGTGGAATGTTGAAAGTACAAGAAAGAATCTGTTTTGTGTCTTTTATGTAAAAATTCTGTTTTTCTTCATAGAAGATTCCCCAGAACAGTCTCTCTATTCCAATGCTCCTCTACTTAAGCAATCATTTCCAGGCACCTAGAATTACTGTGGTTTGTAAAAAGAAATACGATTATAAGCCTCAATAACAATTGCATGATTATTTATAATTATGTGTGCCTTTTATTCATAGGAAAAGGTGTTTAAAAGAAGAAATGCTTACAAGTTTATTGAAAATCAGTCCTTCAGAGTCACATCAAACTAATTTCAACATATATGGAGGCATGAAATGCTCCATGTAGGAGAGGATCAGACTTTATTAAAGAAAAATTAGTTGATGTGTTCCAAAACAAGTTTCAGTGAGGACCCTTTATTACCTACAAACCTATCAGTGTGAATGATGTTCCTACTTTTAGTGGTCCCACATTAAATGAGCCACATGTAGCTCTGTCTTCTTTCAACAATCAAGAACACCCCAGATTATTCAATGGACATTGGTTTGGAAGGAAGGGGACACACCATGATTAAGTTCTGGTTTAAAGATCCATTTGGGAAGTATAGAACTGGAGCATTGGGTTATCTTCAAAGGCAGAGTGTACTCATCCAAGAGGCATTAGAAAGGCATTAAAGAGAAATAGAAAGTCCCCATCGAGGGTTAGGAAAACACATACTAGCAAATATAGTGTGAGCCATGACAAACTTTAGCAAAAATCTCAAACTTTAGAAACTTTAAGATTGTGCCTAGGGATAGGCCTCATCTGAGAGCATATTTTAGCATTTTGGTGAAACTGATGTAAGAGATGGCATTTCCCACAGGGCCTGCAATTTCCATTGTTATTAATGAAGACTTTCACTTGCTTCATGTATTTTACTCTCTTTTTTCTCCCTCATCTTCAAACAAGAATTATAGTCTTCAGGTAGTTATTGCCTTAGGATTCTGCACCTGCCTCCAATTAGAATTGTGACAGTTGATGAAAAGTATGTTTGGAATATTCCAATTCTCTAGGGGGAGGCAGCTGCCTATGGCAAGTGGGAGGCTAGGAGACAGAGCAGTAATTCCAACCTCTTCCTTCAAGTGTCAATAAGTTCAGCCTGGACAATGCCTAAACTTTAAATTAATATCTGGCATTTCTTATGGAATAAAGTCAAAGTCTCATAAAGGTCAATTTTCAAAGCTAAAAATTTTGTTTGACTCATCAATTCCAAACCATGTATTTATTCATAATTTCTGGAAAACAATATTTGATCCCATAGAATAAGGAAACTAGGCAAACATTTATAAAACTGGTGAATCAGCTTTATTGATTTATACATTTACTCCAAACAGAAAAATATACCAGTTACTACTGCATTAGACCAACATAGAAGGACAAGTTGTTAGAAAACAATAATTCTCTTTCTCTTTGAATAAGAACAGGGAAAATCTATTGGTTTAAATTAATAGCTTGCTACCTAAAACTGTGGAAACTCTCTAGGCAAAAACAAACCAAAAGAAAAAGAATTAGGTAATATTACCTGGTAACACTATCTAAAATTTCATATCAACTGTTTGAAAAGCAATGTTTGATTCCTAATGGCTAGGAAGGGGCTTACTTTAATGGTAGAGATGAGGAACTCTATGTAACAGTCATATATTCTAAGGGGCCAATGACTAAAATTTCACTGTTAGAAAGCTAACATTCATGAAGAAAGCAAATATCCTTGGGAAAAGTAAAACAATCCATGTCTATCATGAAGGGAAAAGTCAAGCTATCATTAAGAAAGTGATCATCTAAAAAGAGTGCTGATAATGAAGGCAAAAGTTCATTCACTTCACAAATTGTATTGACTTATTGAAACTATGTGGGGGATAATGAAAACTAGATCCTGTATGGTTATGAGAACTTGGGTAAATTGTCCCAACAATCAGTGAAATTAAACTTTGTTCTCACTTCTTCAGAATATGAAAAAAAACTGGAAAATCCTTCTATAAAGGAGTCTTTCCTATAAAAATTTAGAAATTGATAGTATTATCATGACAGCAGGGATATAGAAATGCTAAGAATTGAGATAAAGCCATCTTAGGGTTCCATCATGACTTCTGAATATGTCATGCTAGCTGATGGATGGATGCTGACCAATACTGTCTTAGTCTGCTAGGGCTACTATGACAAACACTGCCTACTGATTGGTTTAACAAAAGGAATTTACCGTCTCACAGCTTGGAGCTTAGAAGCCCAGCATTAAGGGATCAACAGGCCACATTTCCTCCCAGAGTCTGTAGCATTTTCTGCTGGTTTACCACATTCCTTGGGGTTCCATGACTTGCATCATTGTCTTCAATGCAAGGTGATGCTTTTGGCCTCTTCCTGTGGCTTTCTCTGATTTCTGACTTCTTCTGAATTCTAGCTTCTTTTGTTTTATGGCTCCTACTTCTGACTTCTACTGACTGTGTTTACTTTTCCTCTATTTATAAGCCCTTTAGAATAAGTCTCATCCTGATTCATTTTGGTTATACCTTAATTAATAATGACAACTTCAAAGTATCCTATTGACAAATGGGTCCATACAAAACAGAATGTAGATCAATATTTGAGCAGGTCTTCTATGGGACCCACATTTCAATCCACAACACTGCTTCTTATTGAAATTCTGCTATTATGCAGTTGGCATTGTTAAATGTCTTAGTATATTTGAAATGTGTATATAATTAGCACTTCACATGAATGTCACAAGCATCAAATGAGAAAAGATTTGTGTAAGTACTTTTAAAATTAAATTTTCCATAGAAAAATATTTTTGATAATGGTCACAATAATTATAATAATTGCTAAATATTTTGAGACTTTATATAAATCATTTCATGTAATCACACTATCTCAAAAAGAAATACATTGTTACCAGCCTTATTTTAAATGTGAATGAGATGAAAATTAAATTATTTGAATTATTAAGCATTTACAAATATAATATTATTATTTATGCAACCAATTGAGATGACAGGAAATGTGTATTTTGAAAGAACACATTTATAACAAATGTAAAATTGTACAATAAATCAATCTATATTCTTGAAAATTATTTTTTAATTTATTGGGTTTTTCCCAAAGTTACAAAATTGGTACATGCCTGTTGTTACAAGGAAAATAATATAAAGGTGTTCAAAGGCAGAGTAATGATAGTCATGGTAATACAACAGCACTAATTTTAAGTAGTGTTCTGAGAACTTTTATTAAGTAAAGGGAACCTCCCAACAAGCTTATTAGATGATGGATATTTTGAAAATACAATTTTTATTTAATCATTGAAAGACTGAACAGACATTTATGTCATAAATGTACAGATTGACAAATTTTCATCAAGTCAGTACACCTGTTAATCAGCATTCTGGTCAAAAACAGAAAAATATCATCATGACAAAAGCCAATCTGTGATCTCAGGCATCCATCCCTTCCAAGAGTAACCACTATTCTGATTTTCTATACTACAGTTTAACTTTGCCTGTTGTCTTTCTTTATGTACATGAAATCATGCATGAAATTTGTAATATTTTGCATCTGTCCTCTTTAACCTATAAGATTGTCATATTCACTGCACAGAGTTTTGCATGGGTGAATTTCATTCCAGTTCCCTTCCTTTAGTAACCCTTTTGAAAATATTACTGCCGGCTGGCATTTAGGTTATTTCTGATTTGGAGCTC
>PVIY010043057.1:0-20570 GCA_004026745.1 Myrmecophaga tridactyla
ATTTTCTAAAGGTGGTCATACCATTCTTGTTCTTTTGTTTCTGGCTTATTTTGTCTCACAAAATGTCCCACATGTTCACTAACATCGTTGCATGCCTCACGATATTGTTCCTTTTTTGTAGCAGCACCATCTTTGTTCATAAGTATACACCATCGTTCGCCAATCTGCTTCTCTGTCAGTGCATCCTTCAGCCACCTGCATTCATTGGGAATCATGTAGTGGACCCAAAGTCCATAGTCCATCAACATTCTCAATTTTAGCTAATTTCATTGTTCCCAAGAGAAAGAAAATCAAGAAACACATCCTGTCAAATAGGAAATCTGAACCTCCTCTTAACTCTTGTCCCTCCCCCCATTATTTACCTCTGCTTTTGTTGTGGTAGTGCTGCTGTTTCCTATTTATTTATTTATTTATTTATTTATTTATTTTGATGTTTCCTTTTGAACATAGCATGCAATAACAGTTTCCCCCCTGTACCCTGGACTTAAGCACTCTTTGTACAAGAATCTTATCTTTGAAGTAATTCTTCTGAGAACTAATTCATATTTCTAGTGTTAATCAGTGGGACATATAGGTCTGTACAACCTTTTTAAATCTTATTCATCTTCAGTATGGTAATGTTACTTATAGACCCACTAGAGAACCACTTCATTCCTACCTATTCCCTTACATTGGAGTTCAACCTCATTAGCTAATGGTTCACCCAACTGTAGCTTCTATGTATCCCTAAGTTCTCTACATTCTGTATTATAAGCCTCTGATTATACCTTTATGCTGTCATAAAAGTGGAATCATATAGTATCTATCCTTTTGTGTCTGGCTAATTTCACTCAGTGTTATGTCCTCAAGGCGCATCCATCTTGTCATGTTCTTCAGGACATCATTTTGTTTTACCACTGCATAATGTTCCATCATATGTGTATACCACATTTTGTTGATCCACTTGTCTGTTGATGGACATTTGGTTTGTTTCCATCTTTTGATGATTGTGAATAATGCTGCTATGAACACTGGTTTGCAAATGTCTGTTTGTGTCATTGCTTTCAGCTCTTCTGAAAGCTGAAGTAAAACTATTGCTGGGTCACAGGGCAACTCAATATTTAGTTTCCTATGAAACCACCAAACAGTCTTCCATAGTGGCTGCACCATTATACATTCCCACCAGCAGTGCATAAGTGCCTCAGTTTCTCTACATCCTCCCCAACATTTATAGTTTCCTCATTGTTTAATAGCAGCCATTCTTATAGGTGTAAGGTGGTATCTCATTGTAGTCTTGATCTGCCTTTCCCTTGTAACCAATGAAAATGAACATCTCTTCATGTGCTTTTGAGCCATCTATATTTGCTCTTCAAAAACAATGCCTATTCATATGTTTAGCCCATTTTATAATTGGGTTGTTTGTTCTTATGTTGTTGAGTTGTATGATTTCTTTGTATATACAGGAAATCAAATATTTGTCCAATACATGATTTCCAAATATTTTCTCCCATTGAGTTGGTTGCCTCTTCAATTTTTTCATAAAGTCTTTTGAGGTACAGAAGCATTTGATTTTGAGGCGTTCCCATTTATCTGTTTTTTCTTTTGTTCCTTGTGCTTTCAGTGTAAAGTTTAGGAAATTACCTCCTAATACTAGGTCTTGAAGATGTTTCCCTACATTTTCTTCTAGAAGCTTTATGGTGCTAGTTCTTATATTTAGGTGTTTGATCCATTTTTTAAACTTTTTTTATTGTATAGTATAACATATATACAAAGCAAAGAAAGAAAAAGGTAATAGTTTTCAAAGCACTCTTCAAAAACTAGTTACAGGGCAGATCCCAGAGTTTGTCGTAGGCTGCCATATTGGGCATCTATTTTTTTTTAATTTTTTAAATTAATTTTTAAGTTTTTAAAATAAATATGGCAACAAAGAAACACAAAAATTCTTAACATATGATCATTTCATTCTACATATATAATCAGTAATTCACAATATCATCACATAGATGCATATTCATCATAATGATCATTTCTTAGAACATCTGCATCAATTCAGAAAAAGCAATAAAAAGAAGACAGAAAAAAATTCATACATACCATACCCCTTACCCCTGACTTTCTTTTTTTAATTAATTTATTTTTTATTTATGATACATAACCACATACAAACACATTCTTATCATACGATCATTCCGTTCTTATATAATCAATAACTGACACTATCATCACATAGTTGTATATTCATCATCACGATCATTTCTTAGAACATCTGCATCAATTCAGAAAAAGCAATAAAAAGAAGACAGAAAAAAATTCATACATACCATACCCCTTACCCCTCCCTTTCACCGATCACCAGCATTTCAATTTACTAAATTTATTTTAACATTTGTTCCCCCTATTACTTATTTATTTTTAATCTATATGTTTTACTTGTCTGTTGATAAGGTAGACAAAAGGAGCATCAGACACAGGGCTCTCACAACCACACAGTCACACTGCGACAGCCATATCATCATACAATTATCTTCAAGAAACATGGCCACCAGAGCACAGTTCACATTTTCATGTAGTTCCCTCCAGCCTTTCCATTACATCTTGACTAACAAGGTGATATCTATTTAATGCGTAAGAATAACCTCCAGGATAAACTCTTGACTCTGGAATCTCTCAGCCATTGACATTTTATTTTGTCTCGTTTCGCTCTTCCCCCTTTTGTCGAGAAGATTTTCTCAATCCCTTGATTCTGAGTCCAGCTCATTCTAGGATTTCTGTCCCACATTGCCAGGAAGGTCCACACCCTTGGGAGTCATGTCTCATGTAGAGAGGGGGAAGGCAGTGAGTTTGCTTGCTGTGTTGGCTGAGAGAGAGAGGGCACATCTGAGCAGAAGAGGTTCTCTTGGGGGTGACTCTTATGCCTAATTTTAAGTAGGCTTAGCCTATCCTTTGTGGGATTAAGTTTCATATGAACAAGCCCCAAGATTGAAAGCTAGGCCTATTGCTTTGGCTGTCCCCACTATCTGTGAGAGTATCAAGAATTTTCCACTTGGGGAAGTTGAAATTTCCCCCTTTCTCACCATTCCCCCTAGAGGACTTTGCGAATACTTCCCTATTCACTATTCAAATTGTTCTGGGATTTATCTGGGCATCACTCTGGACAAACCTACAAAATCTCATGCCCTATACAAGGTTCCAAGTACTATGGTGTTTGATTAAAGCTGTCCACATAAGTTATATTAGGAAATGCACTAGGCGAAATTTAAAGTTTGTACCAAATAAACATTTTTTGCTTGTCTCACACATATGTTAAAGTTTTAAATTATTAATAACCATCTATTTTCAACACCCTGCATCACTGACATTCCTTTGTTGTTCCTCATGCAGAAACATTTATAATTTGCATTTGGCCACTATCATTATACACTCTAGGCATTCCTGGATTATATCATCTCAGTCTTTATTGTCTGTCTTTCCTTCTGATTTCATTTGTGCCCCCAGGCCTCCTCCCTCTATCATTCTCACATTTGGCTTCATTCAGTGTTCTAAAATTATTGTATTACAGTTAGGTAGTATTGTGCTATCCATTTCTGGATTTTTACAATGATTTCTGGATTTTGCACAATATGTATCCCTTCAGCTCCAATTATCCAATATCTACCCTATTTCTGTCTGTTGATGGTCTCTGTTACCAACTGAAATTCTCCAAGTTATTCCCTAATTTCAGTTCATATCAGTGAGACCATACAGTATTTGTGCTTTTGTTTCTTGCTAATCTCACTCAGCATAATGTCCTTAAGGTCCAACCATGTTCTTACATGCTTTGTAACTTTACTCTGTCTTACAGCTGCATAATATTCCATCGTATGTATATACCATAGTCTGTTTAGCCACTTGTCTGTTGGTGGACATTTTGGCTGTTTCCATCTCTTGGCATTTGTAAATAATGCTGCTATAAACATTGGTGTGCAAATACCCATTTGTATTCTTGCCTGCATGTCCTCTGAGTAGATACCTGGCAAGGTTACTGCTGGATCATATGGCAATTGTATACTTAGCTTCCTGAGGAACAACCACACTGTCTTCCACAGCAGTTGTACCATTTGACATTCCCACCAACAGTGGATAAGTGTGCCTCTTTCTCCACATCCTCTCCAGCACTTGTCATTTTCTGTTTTATTGATAATGGCCATTCTGGTGGGTGTGAGATGATATCTCATTGGTTTTGATTTGCATTTCCCTAATAACCAGGGAAGTTGAGCATCTTTTCATGTGCCTTTTGGTCATTTATATTTCCTTTTCTGAGAAGAGTTGGTTCATGTCTTTTGCCCATTTTGTAATTGAGTCGTCTGTCTTTTTGTTGTTGAGTTGAACAATCTCTTTATATATTCTGGATACTAGACATTATCTGATATATCATTTCCAAATATTGTCTCTCATTGTGTAGGCTGTCTTTTCACTTTCTTGATGAAGATCTTTGATGAACAAAAGTGCTTAATTTTGAGGAGTTCCCATTTCTTTCTTTCTTTCTTCAATGCTCATGCTTTTGTTGTAAGGTCTAAGAAACTGCCTATTATTATAAGATTGATAAGATATTTCCTTGCATTTTCTTCCAAAATTTTTATGGTCTTAGATCTAATGTTTAGGTCTTTGACCCATTTTGAGTTAATTTTTGTATAGGGTGTGAGATAGGGATCCTCTTTCATTCTTTCACATGTGGATATCCAGTTCTCTAGGCACCGTTTATTGAAGAGACTGTTCTGTCCCAGGTGAGCTGGCTTGACTGCCTTATCAAAGTTCAATTATCCGTAGATGAGAAGATCTATATCTGAACACTCTATTCGATTCCATTGGTCAGTATATCTATCTTTATGCCAGTACCATGCTGTTTTGACCACTGTAATTTCATAACACACCTTAGAGTCAGATAGCATGAGGCCTCCAATTTCATTTTTCTTTCTCAGGATATTTTTAGCTATTCAGAGCAGATAAATTTGCTTATTGGTTTTTCTATTTCTGAAAAGTAAGTTGTTGGGATTTTGATTGGTATTGCGTTGAATCTGTAAATCAATTTAGGTAGAATTGACATGTTAACTATATTTAGTCTTCCAATCCATGAACACGGTGTGCCCTTCCATTATGTAGGTCTTCTGTGATTTCTTTTAACAATTTCTTGTAGTTTCCTTTGCATAGGTATTTTGTCTCTTTAGTTAAATTTATTCCTAAGTATTTTATTCTTTTGGTTGCAATTGTAAATGGAATTCATTTCTTGATTTCCCCCTCAGATTGTTCATTAGTAGTGTATAGAAACACTACAGGTTTTTGAGTGTTGATCTTGTAACCTGCCACTTTGCTGTACTCATTTATCAGCTCTAGTAGTTTTGTTGTGGATTTTTCAGGGTTTTTGACATATAGTATCATATTATCTGCAAACAGTGAGAGTTTTACTTCTTCCTTTCCAATTTTGATGTCTTGTATTTCTTTTTCTTGTCTAATTGCTCTGGTTCGAACTTCCAACACAATGTTGAATAACAGTGGTGATAGTGGACATCCTTGTCTTGTTCCTGATCTTAGGGGGAAAGTTTTCAGTTTCTCCCCATTGAAAATGATACTAGCTGTGGGTTTTTCATATATTCCCTTTGTTATGTTGAGGAAGTTTCCTTCTATTCCTACCCTTTGAAGTGTTTTCAACAAGAAAGGATGTTGAATTTTGTCAAATGCCTTTTCTGCATCAATCGATAGGATCATGTGGTTTTTCTGCTTTGATTTGTTGATATGGTATATTGCATTAATTGATTTTCTTAAGTTGAACCATCCTTTCATACCTGGGATGAATCCTACTTGGTCATGGTGTATAATTTTTTTAATGTGCTGCTGGATTCGTTTTGCAAGAATTTTGTTGAGGATTTTCACTTTTTTTTTTCCCCTAGGATTTTCTTGCTGGATGACTTTGTTGTCTATTGTTCTTTGACATTCAGTTCAGCTTATCCTAGTCCTCTAGCTTAGGTTTTGTTTAACATATCAGAAATTTTCAGTTCTTGTTTTTTTGTTTCTTGCCTTGCCTGTTTGGTGCCTTTCCCCCACCCCTTAGGAAGGTCTACTTAGGTATTATAGACCCCATTCAGATTTTCCCAGACCAAACTTGTCTCCTCTCAGGAGGAAAGGTCACCTGCATCAGTTTTCCTTGAGGGTGAGACCCAGCAGATGAAAAGGCTTTCCTATGAAGTCTCTGGACTTTGCGTTTTTCCTATCCTGCCTAGTATGTGGCACTTTTCTGCCTGCAGGTCCCACCAGCATAAGGTGATCTTGTACCTTTAACTTCAGTAGACTCTCCCTGCTGGGGGTGTGGTGGAATCAGAGGAGAGGTTGTAGGCTGGCTTTAGTCGCTTCACTTTTCCAGACCCTGGGATCTGAATTCCTTGAAGGAGGGATTCCACCTGAGCTGGGCCACACCCCTCTCCTGGGGAAGACACAGACTCCAGAGAAGCTCTCAAACAAGCTAAATTCTGCCTATGCCTGGGGCAGTGGAGCCCAAGAAGGCTTGCAGCTGTATCCAAAGAGCAGTCAATCTGTAGAAACACAGCCACAAAAGAGAAAAAGAAAAATCCTTTTCAGAGCAGGACCACATTCCTCAGGTTGCCAATCAAGAGCTTAAGTTGGCATGTTGCTCTGTGTATCTCCAGGTCCTATGTGCCCCCTCCTTTCCTGCAGTGCACAGACCTTTTCAGACCCAAAAAACCTCTGTTTTTTTTTTTTTTCTTTTTCTGTCAGCCCTGCCCCCTCTGTGCCAGGGCAAAAACCAGTGACCTCTGCTTTTACTCAGGGTTCAGCTGAGCTGGGGGCCTACTTTTAGTGGTCAGAGTTTTTAAATTAATTCCATGTTTGGAGTTTTGTTGTGCTCAGCCCCTGCTGCTAGTAAAGTTCCTCTTCTTTCCCCTCTAAGAAGCAGCCTGTGGGGGAGGGGTGCCAGCCACCATGGCTTGGGGCACTCATGGTTCTGGATGGGCTCACAGCTGGTCCAGCTGGTCCAGACTGGTGTACACTGTGTGTCTGGTCACAGACGTGACCCCAGCAGTTGTTCTGTACTGTTCCTGGCTATTTACTAGCTGCTCTGGAGGACGAACTAAATCCCACACCTCGCTAAGCCGCCATCTTGCCTTCAATCTCTCCCTCAGTTTTGAAGGACAATTTGGCTGGTTACAGAATTCTTGGCTAGAAGTCTTTCTCTTTCAGGATCTTGAACATATCATATCACTGCCTTCTCACCTCCTGGGTGCTAGTTGAGTAGTCTGAACTCAGTCTTATTTGGTTTCCCTTGTATGTAATAGATTGTTTTTCTCTTGCTGCTTTCAGGATTTTCTACTTCTCTTCAACATTTAACAGACTGATTATTATGTGTCTTGGGGAAGGCCTATTTGGATTTATTCTGTTTGGAGTTTGTTGGGCTTCTTTGATTTGTATATTTATGTCCTTTAAGAGGGTTGGGAACTTTCCCCCCATTATGTCCTCAACTACTCTTCCTAGCCATTTACTCCTCTCTTCTCCTTCTGGGACACCAATGATTCTTATATTTGTGTGCTTTGTTTTGTCTATCATTTCCCTGAGATCCAATTCAATTTTTTCCCATCATTTTGTTCCATTTGCTGGTTTGAGTCTTTGAAGTCAGTTTTCCTGTCCTCTATATCACTTATTGTTTCTTCTGTTTCTCCAGATCTGGTGTTGTGTGCCTCTAGTATGTTTTTCATTTGGTCAGGAGAGTCTTTAATCTCTGTGATATCTGCTATTTTTCTATTTATTCTTTCAAATTCATCTTTATGCTCTTTTATTGTCTTCTTGATCTCCTTTATGTGATTTGCTATCCCATTTATTTTATTAAGTAGAGTTTATGAGCATTTTTGATTAGTTGTTCTGACATCTGTGTCTCCTCTGGTGTTTTATTTGGTCATTAGGCAAAGCTATATCTGTTTGTATTGTGATATGCTTAGTGATATTCTGATGTCTATGGCATGTAAATATCTTGATTGATTTACTTTGGGAGTTGATTTCTTTTAGTAGTCTAAGGCCTTGTGTTTGTGGGATGGTTGTACAGCAGGGAGCAGGGTATGGGGTGGGGCATTCAGTGCAGTGATACGTTTCTGGGCAGATATAGGCACAGATTGTGGATGTAATGCTGAGGCTTGTGAATGTGGATGCCCAGTGGCCAGGGAGATATAGCTGTTCAGGTGCCCCAGTCTGTGGGGTGTAACAGTGGTGTACGCAACCTTGTGGGCACTGGTCCAAGGCATGGGGCCCTTGTGCACATGCATAAAGCTGTGGCAGCAGATCAGTGTTATGTCTTCATGGATTTGGGGCTGATGTGTTCCAGCTTTGCAGGTCAGCACTTTCTCAGAGCCAGGAAGTGTGGCTGAAGGCTGTGCGCATGCATGGTTCTGGGACAGCTGTAAAGTGCAGTTTCCAGAGTTGAAGGAATCTGACTCAATACACTTTATACATCGGTCATGTATTGATGTATAACAAATGACCTCAAAAGAAAAGTGACTTCTGGAGGCTACTCTTATACAAGCTTTAGCTAGATATTGCTAATAACCATGGATTGTCAAACCCTAACCAAAATCATTCCTGTTAACCATAAAGAACACCTAGGGCTCTGTCTGAGATTCTACAAAAGTTTCACATACTAAGATTATTTTCCAGAAACCTACAACCTGCAGATGGGTTCCTAAGCCAGAAAACTCCTGAAACACAGAGGGCCCAGCCTTTCCAAGATTTCTTGATGTTCCAAGAACATCAACTAATTCCATCCCCCTATCCCATATTATTGACACCTTTTTCCAACATGAAAAAGTTAGAATGGGCAGAGTACAAATAGCCCTAAAGATTGGGAGAAGGATCAAAGGAGAAGGAGGAGTTGTAACAGAGAAGATAGGATTTAACAAATGAATAGACTGCTGAATGATTATATTGATATTTCTTTTAGTCTCCAGTGTCTTGGAGTAGCTAGAAGAAAAAACCTGAATTTGTGGCACAGTAACCCATACCAAACTCTGAGATCTGTTCTATAACTATTTGCTACAATGTACTTTGAAACTTACTGTTTTGTTTGTATATATGTTATATTTCATAATAAATTTTTTTTTTTTTTTTTTTAAAGATAAGTGACCTAGAACAAACATCATTTAGCTTGATTATGGTTCTGGTATGAGATCAGTTTGGTAGTTTTGTTGCTAGTCTAAATTGGTCTGGCCCATGAGTGGGTGGCCTACTGCTGCTTCTGTGGTAAATTGATGGCCAGTTGGGGCTTGCCTCTTGCATGTCTGGAAATTGACTGGCCGATGGCTAGGGAATCTTGATTACCTAGTTCTCACTCTCTAGCAAGTCAGCACAGGCTTGTAAAGTGTTGGTCTCAGGTTTCCAGGTGCAGCAAGACAGCATGCCACCATGTACAAACAATTTTCAAGTCTTTGCTTTCTTCATACTTGCTAATGTCCCTTCTGGCAGGTAACAAGGCCAAAGCCAAATTCAAAGGGTTGAGAAATAGAATCTGCTCCTTTCTTCCTCTTCTTCTTTTTTTTTTATTAGTGCTTTTATTTAAACACCATACAATCCATTCAAAATGTACAGTTATTGCTCTCAGTATAATCACAAAGTTGAACATTCATCACAATCAATTTTAGAACATTCTCGTTGCTTCCCAAAGAAAAACCTACAGCCCTTATACCCCCTATTATTGACACTTAGCCTTGGTGTGGTACCTTTGTTACAGTTGATGAGAGAATGTAGAAATATTACTGTTAATTGTAGTCCATCGTTTGTATTAGGTGTATATTTTTCACATAAACCACTCTATTACCAATACCTTGTAATAGTGATATCCATTTGTTCTAATTCATGGAAGAACATCCTTATATTTATATTAACCATATTATTGTACCCAACTATGTACTATGTTGAACAGTCCCATTGTCTACCTTTCCCTCTAGTGACAAGACTCTAGACTTCCCCTTTCAACCACAATCACACCCACAATGCAGTACTGCTAATTACGCTCAGGATAATATGCTACCATCACCTCTATCCATTTCCAAACATTTACAACCTACTTTATTAAAAATTATGCACAAATTTAGCATTAACTCCCCATTCTCTACTTTCATTCTATATCCTGGTACCCTATATTTAAGATTCTAACTCTATGAGTTTCTTATTATAATTAGTTTAGAAGAGTGGGGTCATGCATTATTTGTCCTTTTGTGTCTGACTTATTTCACTCAACATAAAGTCCTCAAGGTTTATCCATGTTGAATCATACATCAAGACTTCATTTTTTTCTTATGCTTGAATAATATTTCATCACACACACACACATACACACACACACACACACACAGTATTTTGTTTGTTTATTCATTGGTTAATGAATACTTGGTGTGCTGGGTTGAGACTGTTATGTACCCTGGAAAAGCCATGATCTTTTTTTAAAAAACATATTTTTATTGAGAAATACCCATACACATACAGTCCAACCATATTATACAATCAATGGTTCACAATATCATCACATAGTTGTGTACTGTTCACCATGATCATTTTTAGAAACTTTGCATCACTCTAGAAAAAGAAATAAAAAGAACTCCTACATCCCATACTCCTCTCCCCTTCCTTTTGTTGACCCACAGTATTTCAATCTATCCAATTTTTATCCTTTATCTCCCCCTATTATTCATTTAATTTTTATCCTTTTTTCTGTTTTTTTACTCATTTGTCCATACCCTGGATAAAAGGAACACCAGACACAAGGTTTTCACAATCACACAGTCACATTGTAAAAGCTATATAGTTATACAGTCGTTTTCAAGAATTAAGGCTACTGGAACACAGTTCAACAGTTTCAGGTACTTCCCTCCAGCCACTCCACTACACCTAAACTAAAAAGGGATATTTTATATATAAGAATAACCTCCAGGATAACCTCTCAACACTGAAATCTTTCAGGCACGGCGATTTTATTTTGCTTCACTTCTCTCTTCCCCTCTTTGGTCAGGAAGGCTTTCTTATTCCCATGATGCTGGGTCCAGGCTCATCCCTGGGAGTCAGGTCTCATGTTTCCAGAGAGATTTTACACCCTTGGGAGTCATGTCCCACATAGCGGAGAGGGCAGTGACTTCATCTGCCAAGTTGGCTTGGAGAGAGAGGCCACATCTGAACATCAAAAGAGGTTTTCTGGGGCTGACTCTTAGGCATAATTATCAGTAGGCTTGGTTTCTCCTTTGCAAGAAAAAGCTTCATAGGCGTGAGCCCCAAGATTGAGGGCTAGTCTATTGAATTGGTTGTCCCCACTTCTTACAAGAATTCCTCAGATGGGGAAGTTGAATATTTCCTCCTTCCCCCCCAGATCCCCCAAGGCAACTTTACAAATACTTTTTTCTTTTCTGCCCCAATTACTCTGAGATATATTGGGGCATCAAACCACCTGTACAAACCACCAAGGTATCATGGCCTTATCCAAGATTCCTTGTGATTATGGTGTTCAAGTAAACTGATCATACAAGTTAAAATAGATAATGTGCCACCCAAAATATAAATTTTGCACTAAATAAAGGTTTTTCACTTTGGTCTTGCACAGAAGTTAAAGTTTGAAAATATGGGCCATGTCATTCTTTACCCTGTATTCTGATTTACTTTAGTCCTGTCCATATTAGCTTCATTCATATCTCTAGAACTCTGATCACTTTTCCAGCTTTTTTTACAGTTACTGAATGGGGTAATTCTGACTCTCATAGCTTCAGTGCTCTAACTCTGAGTCTCAGGTGTCACATAAATACCCAAAGTTTCAGAAATGGCCAGGTTATAAACAAATAGCTTAGTATCTCAGAATTTAGAAATACAAATTTACAACTACTAAATATATGTGCCTGCTCTAAGAGCTTACAATATAGGACCTTTTATAATATGTCCCAACCTTATAACTCAAGCTCTCGACTTCAGTTCTCTGAGTTTGTATATTATAGTTAGTCCATATTTGTCCTCTGTTTTCTGATATTTCACTCAACATACTGTCCTTAAGGCTCATTCACCTAATTGCATGCCTCACAATTTCATTCCTTCTTGTAGCTTCTCAGTGGTCAATTGTATGCAGACACCACATTTCCTCCTTCCATTCTTCAACTGTTGCACCCTTGAACTTCCATTGCAAATTGTGAAGACTGCTGCCATAAACACCCATGTGGACATGTTCATTCATATCCCCACTTTCAGTTCCTCTAGATATATACCTAACAATGGGGTTGCAAGATCACATGGCAACCTCACCCCTAGCCACCCATGAAACACAGCACTGCCCTTCCAAGGGCTAAACATTCCAGCTTCCCTACCAACAGTGAATAGTTAGATCTCTTTCTCCACATTTTCTCTAGTACTTGTTTCTTTGTTCATTTTTTATTTGTATGTTGTATGGCAGAGTCACATTATTTTTCCATGTGAGTATCCCATTATTGCAGCACCATTTGTTGAATTTTGTTTGTTCATTTGTTTGTTTTGGGAAGTGCATGGACCAGGAATTGAACCTGGGTCTCCCATCTCCCTGTTCATTTTTAACCAATTTTATTTCCACATCATACAATTGAGCCTAAGTAAATAGCTATGCCTTTGCCACCATAATCTATATGAAGGCATTGCCTTTTCTTCTGCAAAGAATCCATACCCCTCCACCATGCCCCTAGCTTGTTGACATTTAGTTTTGGCATAATGGCTTTGTTGCATTCAGTGGAAGTATATTATAATGTTATTGTTGACTATAGACCTTATCTTGCATTGATTGTACTTTTCCTGTATACCATCCATTTTCAGTACCTTTTAATATTGACATTCATTTTTTCTCCCTCATGCAAAAATGCTTCCATATTTGTACATTTAATCATCATCATTATCCACTCTAGGCATTCCTAAGTTATACCTTCTCAGTCTTTATCCTCTATTCTTGCTTTTGGTTTCATATGTTCCTCCATCCCTTCTCCTTCAACCATATCCACATTCAGCTTCATTCAGCGTGATTAAATTATTGTACTACCATCAGGTAATATTGTGCTGTCCAATTCTGAATTTTTATAATCAGTCCTGTTGTACAATCTGTATTCCTTCTGCACCAAATTCCCAAACTCTACCCTATTTCTATCTCCTGATAACCTCCGTTCTTAAATTAAACTCTCAAATTTTAGTCATTAATTAGTTCATATTAGTGAGACCATACAGCATGTGTCCTTTTGTTTCCAGCTAATTTCACTCAGCATATCCTCAAGGTTCATTCCCATTATTACATACTTTATGACTTTATTCAGTTGTACAGCTATGTAGTATTCCTGAGTATGTATATACCACAGCTTGTTTACCCACTTGTCCATTTATAGACATTTAGGTTGTATCCATCTCTTGGCAGTCATAAATAATGTTGCTATAAATATCAGTGTGCAAATGTCTGTTTGAGTTTTTACCTTCAGTTCCTCTGAATATATACCTAGTAATGGAATTGCTAGATCATATAGTAATTCTATACTTAGCTTCTTGAGGAACTGCCAAGCTGCTTTCCAGAGCAGTTGCACAATTTTACATTCCCATCAACAGTGGATAACTGTGTCTCTTTCTCCACATCCTCTCAAGCACTCCACATCCTCTCAAGCACTTGTCATTTCTGTTTCTTTTTTTTTACAGTGACCATTCTAGTGATGTGAGGTAATATCTCATTGTGGTTTTGATTTGCATTTCCCTAATAACCAGTGAAGTTGAACATCTTTTCATATGCCTTTTAGCCATTTGTAATTCCTCTTCCAAAAAGTATCTGCTCTTGTCTTTTATCCATTTTTGATTGGGTTGTTTGTCTTTTTGTTGTTGGGTCAAAGAATCTCTTTATATATTCTGGATACTAAACCCTTTTGTGGAGGTGGTTTCCAAATATTGTTTCCCATTGCATAGCCTGCCTTTTTACTTTCCTGAAGAAGTTCTTTGATGTTTTATAAAAGTGTTTAATTTTGAGGAGATCTCTTATCTATTTTCAATGTTCATGTTTGGGTGTAAATTCTAGGAAACCAGCTCCTATTACAAGATTTATAAGATATCTCCCTATATTTTGTTCTAACAGTTTTATGGTCTTAACTCTAATGTTTACATCTTTGCTCTATTTTGAGTTAATTTTTGTATAGGGCGTGAGATATGGATCCTCTTTCATTCTTTTGCATGAGGATATCCAGTTCTCTAAACAGCATTTACTGAAGAGGCTGCTTTGTTCACAGTAGGTTGGCTTGACTGTCTTATCAAAGATCAGTTGTCCATAGATGAAAGGGTCTATTTCTGAACACTCATTTCAATTTCGTTGGTCAATATATCTATCTTTTTTCCAGTATCATGGTGTTTTGACTACTGCAGCTTCACAATATGCTTTAAAGTCAGGTAGTGTGATGCCTCCCACTTCATTTTTCCTTCTCAAAATATTTTTAGCTAGTTTTGGTGCACTGCCCTTCCAAATAAATTTGATTATTGTTTTTTTCTATTTCCTCAAAGTAAGTTGTAGGGATTTTAATTGGTATGCATTAAATTTATAAATCAATCTGGGTAGAATTGACATCTTAACTATATTTTGCCTCTCAATCTATGAATACAGTATGCCCTTCCATTTATTCATGTCTTCTATGATTTCTTTTGCAATTTCTTGTAGTTTTTGTATATAGGTGTTTTGTATCCTTAGTTAAATTTATTCCTAAATATTTTATTCTTTTCATTGCTATTGTAATTGGATTTTTTTCTTGATTTCTTCCTCATATTGCTCATCACTATTGTTTTTGTTAGGGTTCTCTAGAGCAACAGAATCAATGGGGAACACTCACAAATATAAAATTTATAAAAGTGTCTCACATGACCATGGGAATGCAGAGTCCAAAATCCACAGAGCGGGCTGTGAAGCTGACGATTCTGATGGAGGGTCTGCATGAATTCCACAGGAGAGGCTCACCAGCTGAAGCAGGAAGAGAGCCTGTCTCTTCTGAATCCTCCTTAAAAGGTTTCCAGTGACTAGATTAAGAATCACTCATTGCAGAAGACACTCCCTTTGGCTGATTACAAATGGAATCAGCTGTGGATGCAGCTGACCTGATCATGATTTAATTCTATGAAATGTCCTCATTGCAACAGACAGGCCAGCACTTGCCCATCCAGACAAACAGGTACCACCACTTGGCCAAGTTGACACATGAACCTGACCATGACAGTCCACCCCTTGTCAACTTGGCAGCCATACATATCACCTTAAACCATACCTAGTTTCTAAATAAAAAACAATAAAACACACATTTTTTCCTTTCACCTGACAATACTCAACTGCCCAGCATATAACTGGAAACACATTAAATCTCTCCAGAATAGGGTGCAAGTCATTGGGTAATATTCATTTCCAAACCCAATATCTTACAACTCAAATAGTAAAACAGGAACAAAACAGCATCACAGTCCTCATTTCTGCAACTGATCATGTGGTCATAGTTCATATTTATCACTACCTTCTTCCACCACCCATTCCATGTTCCCTTTACCCTCAGCATGTACTTCAGCTGGCCGTGGTTCTTTGCCTGGTGGGGGTGACCCAAACCTTTATTCCCGAAGTTCAGAGCCATTGGTAGTTCTGCCTGGATTGGGTTGTTGCAGTTTTCCATTGATTTTAATCACAGGGCATGGTAGTACTAAAAGACACCCTAGGGAATCTCCTATATTCCAAGAAAACTCTTCTCTACCTCTGATGTGTAGTTGCAGTCTTATTTCCCCCTGATAGTCAGGGTCAATCACCCCAGACAATAATGTAAGATAATGTAATCCCCTTCTTGGCTCGTTGATCCATGGGCATGAGTAGCCCAAAGTGACCATGTGGCAGTCTTAGATTCCAGTTCAATGGAATCATTGTTGTTTCCCCTGGTGGAAAAGCAACATCACTTTTGGAACTAAAACCTGCAGACCAGCAGAGCTCAGGGTCACAGGGACAGGAAGCAAAAATTTTCCTAGTGGATCACTAGGGGTAATAGTGAGTGGTACCACTCCCATTTCCACCCCTTGGTTCCTGGACCCATGGATCCTGGCTATGAGAGAAACAGCACCATACAGTGGATGCTGATTCAGAGCATGTACAGCTTCTTGTAGAACATTATCTATCCACTTGATTATTAAAACTTCCTCTGCTGAAGTCACCCTCTGGTGTGCATTCACATGGGACACAAATATGTTCATGTTTTTAGCCCACTCAGAAAGGTCTATCCACATACTTCTTCCCCAGACCTCTTTGACACCAATTTTTCAATTAAGGTCTTTCCAGGTCCCTGACCGTACAGTCAAACCATTAGTAACAGCCCGTGAGTCAGTATACACCTCTGGCCAGTTTTCCTTCCAAGCAAAATGAACAGCCAGGTGCACTGCTTGAAGTTCTGCCCACAGGGAGGATTTCCCCTCACTACTGTCCTTCAAGGACACTCCAGAAAGGGGTTGTAGTGCTGCAGATGTTCACTTTCGGGCGGTACCTGCATATCCTGCTGAACCATCTATAAACCAGGCCCGGGTTTTCTCTTCATCAGTCAATTCACTGTAAGGAGCTCCCCAAGAGGCCATACGTCTGGTCTGGGAAAGAGAAGGTAATGTGGCAGAAGCAGAGACCATGGGCATTTGGGCCACTTCTTCATGTAACTTACCTGTACCTTCAGGACCTGCTCTGGCCCTATCTTGTACATACCATTACCATTTTACAATAGAGTGCTGCTGTACATGCCCAATTTTATGGTTTGGTGGGTCAGACAACACCAGCTCATGATAGGCAACTCAGGTTTCATGGTAACTTGGTGGTCCATGGTTAAGTGTTCAGTCTCTACTAAGGCCCAGTAGCAGGCCAAAAGCTGTTTCTCAAAAGGAGAGTAGTTATCTGCAGCAGATGGTAAAGCTTTGTTCCCAAATCCTAAGGGTCTGTGTTGTGATTCTCCTATAGGGGCCTGCCAAAGGCTCCAGACAGCATCTCTATTTGCCACTGACACTTTCAGCACCATTGGATCTGCTGGATCATATGGCCTAAGTGGCAGAGCAGCTTGTACAGCAGCCTGGACCTGTCGCAGAGCCTCCTCTTGTTCAGGTTCCCACTCAGCTTTTCTGGTCACTCAATAAATGGGCCAGAGTAGCACACCCAAATGTGGAATATGTTGTCACCAAAATCCAAAGAGAACAACTAGGCATTGTGCCTCTTTTTTGGTCATAGGAGGGGCCAGATGCAGCAACTTCTCCTTCACCTTAGAAGGGATATCTTGACATGCCCCACACCACTGGACACCTAGAAATTTCACTAAGGTGGAAGGATGCTGTATTTTTGTTGGATTTATCTCCCATCCTCTGACATGCAAATTCCTTACCAGTAAGTCTAGAGTAGTTGCTACTTCTTGCTCACTAGGTCCAATCAACATGATATCATCAATATAATGGACCAGTGTGATGTCTTGTGGGAGGGAGAAATGATCAAGGTCCCTGAGGATGAGATTATGACATAGGACTGGAGAGTTGATATACCCCTGAGGTAGGACAGTGAAAGTATATTGCTGACCTTTCCAGCTGAAAGCAAACTGTTTCTGTTGTTCCTTACTAATAGCTATTGAGAAAAAAGCATTTGCCAGATCAATAGCTGCATACCAGGTACTAGGGGATGTATTGGTTTGCACAATTAATCATACTAGACCTTGAACAGCAGCTGCAATTGGAGTTACCACCTGGTTGAGTTTACGATAATCCACTGTTATCCTCCAAGGCCCATCTATTTTCTGCACAGGCCAATTAGGAGAGTTGAATGGGGATGTGGTGGGAATCACCACCCCTGCTTCCTTCAAGTCCTTAAGAGTGGCAGTAATCTCTGCAATCCCTCCAGGAATCAGTATTGCTTCTGATTTACTATTTTACTAGGTAGGGGCAGTTCTTGTGGCTTCCACTTGGCCTTTCCCACCATAGTAGCCCTCACTGCATGAGTTAGAGAGTCAATGTGGGGATTCTGCCAGTTGCTCAGTATGTCTATACCAATTATACATTCTGCAACTGGGGAAATAACTACAGAATGGGTCCGGGGGCACACTGGACTCACTGTGAGATGGACCTGAGCTAAAACTCCATTGATCACCTGGCTTCCATAAGCCCCCACTCTGACAGGTGGACCAGAGTGACGTTTTGGGTCCCCTGGAATTAATGTCACTTCTGAAACAGTGTCTAATAATCCCCCACATATCTGATCATTTCCTTTTCCCCAATGCACAGTTACCCTGGTAAAAGGCTGTTGCTCTCCTTGGGTAAGGCTTGGAGGAAGATTAACAGTATAAATTTGTGGCAGTGTAACAGGTTCTCCCCCAAAGGGACCTGGCCTCCCCTTTATTCAAGGGGCTCTGGGTCTGTAAACTGTCTCAAGTCTGGAAATTGATTAAGGGGCTATGACTCTGTGTTTTTGTAATTCAGGTTAGACCTCTGTTCACGTGACCTAGAACTCTTTTGTTTATATAGCTCGAACAAAAATTTAGTAGACTGCCCTTCTATTGTATTTCTAGGTACCCCATGATTTACTACTCAATGCCACAAATCTCTGCCAGTCATATAATTTTGACTCCTTCTTTGAGTTTGCTGTTTATTATAATAGCCACTTCTACCCTGTTTTTGGTGATTAAGTGCTACTACCTGGCTTCTGCCAACTCGGGATCCCATCATCCCCATTGTGTTTAAGGATTCTAGCTCAGTGACAGCAGTTCCTACAGTAATATCTGACCTACAGAGAAGTGCAACTACAGAGTTCTTCAGGGATGATGATGCTAGTCTCACAAATTTATTTCTCACTGTTCTGGAAAAAGGTGCATCCTCCGGACATTCCTGGGGTGTAAGAGCAGACTTTGCATGATAAATCCAATCTAACAATCCAATCTCTCCCAGCCTCTGGATCCCCTCATCTACATTATACCAGGGCAGTTCTGGCATTTCAACCTCAGGTAATATTGACCAGCCTTTGATCCATGTTTCAACCAACCATCCAAACAAACTGTTGATACCTTTTCTAACCCTTCGAGTTATAACACTGAATGCAGAATCTCTGCTTAGTGGGCCCATATCAATAAATTACAGCCTTACATTCCTTCCACCATTATCCCATACCCTTAAAATCCATTGCCACAAATATTCCCCTGATTTCTGTCTATATAAATTGGAAAACTCACACAGTTCTTTTGGAGTATAAGGTACCTCCTCATGTGTGATACTTTGTACCTCACCTTTAGGGGCCTGTTGGGACTTTAGTCTAGTTAGAGGTCTGGAAGAAAAGAGGGGAGGTGAGGGTGGGTCATGAAAGAAATTACAAATATCTTCCAAGCCATTTGCTTCAGAGCCTTCATTTGCAGTTTCCTCTGGTGAAACAGGATTAATCATTCTGGGGATAATCCCTTCAGGAGGATGTTGGGTGGCCAATTCCTCAAGGCAGGCTGGAGGTGGGGTGGCTATGTCCTCAGGGCAGACTATTACAGGGTTATCTAGAGAAGACTCAGCATGACCTAGGGTTTCAATCTCACCCCCCAACATCATTATCAATCTATATGTCACCATCCCGTTTTTCAGGGTCGCACTCCTTTCCAATCAATGTCCTCACTGTAATGGCAGACACCTTGCAGCATTGAGATTTCAGTTTAAGTTGTAAAGTTGCTACTCTAACAATAAGATTCTGAGTCTGATTTTTGGAGATCTCAAGTCTACGGCTACAGAAAATAAGGTTTTCTTTCAGGATACTCATAGAAACTTCTGCATCTGTCAGACAGCACTTAAGCTTCTCATTGGAAGACTTAAGCCCATACCTTTCACTCCTTAATGTAGCCAGTGTATCTAACAACAACCAGCCAACATCTCTATACCTCTTATTTCCACAAAACTCTGTAAAGTTGTCAAAAACATTACCCCCCAGGCCCTGGCTTTGTATAAGTGAAGCATTAGGAGAATCGAATGGTGATATTTTGAGTCTCTGTTTTGCCAACTCACTCCATGGATTGGGAATGTCATTCTGATTATGGGAATCAGAGTTCTTAGTGCCTTTGAGTCCAGTCAGAGTGGAAAATCATTCATAAAACCCATTTTAAAAATTCTGTTTCTTTTTTTTTAAAAATTTTTTTATTAATTAAAAAAATTACAAGAAACACAAACATTCCCAACACATACACTCAGCAATTCACAATATCATCACATAGTTGCATATTGATCATCATGATCATTTCCCAGAACATTAGCATTAGTTCAGAGAAAGAAATAAAAAGACAACTGAAAAATATAACAAACAGAAAAAAAAAATTTACAGGCCATACCTCTTACTGATCCCTTTAATTGATCACTAGCATTTCAAACTAAATCTATTTTAACATTTGTTCCCCCTATTATTTATTTTTATTCCATATGTTCCTCTCATCTGTTGACAAGGTAGATAAAAGGAGCATCAGACACAAGGTTTTCACAATCACACAGTCACATTGTGAAAGCTATATCATTATACAATCATCATCAAGAAACATGGCTACTGGAACGCAGCT
>PVIY010043058.1:0-20553 GCA_004026745.1 Myrmecophaga tridactyla
AAAACTAAAAATAAAAAAGAACACCCAAAATATCCCATACCTTTTATCCACCACCATCTCCATTATTTATTTATTTTTTTGTCTTTATTTTCTTACTCATCTGTCCATACACTTCAATAAAGGGAGTGTTACTTGCAAGGTTTTCACAATCACATGGTCACACCATAAAAGCTATATAGTTATACAGACATCTTCAAGATCAAACTGCTGGATTACAGTTCAACAGTTTCAGATATTTCCTTCTAACTATTCTAATACATTAAAAACTTAAAAAAGGATATCTATATAATGCATAATAAAAACCTCCGTAATGACCTCTCAACTCTATTTGGCCATTGAATTTCAACTTTCAGATATTACCTTTTTCACTTATAAATATTACTTAAGGTTCTTTTTTAAATCTGCTGCATCATTCTTTTTTTTAATTCATTTATTTTTTTAAACATAACAACATACAAACATGGACATTCTTACCATATGATCATTCCATTCTTTTTTTTTAATTGATCATTCCATTCTTGATAGGTAATCAGTAACTCACAATATCATCACATAGTTGTATATTTATCATCATGATCATTTCTTGGAACATTTGCATCAATTCAGAAAAAGAAATTAAAAGAAAAAAATTCATACCTGCCATACTTACCCCTCCCTTTCATTGATTGCTAGCATTTCAATCTACTAAATTTATTTTAACATTTGTTCCCCCTATTATTTATTTTTAATCCATATGTTTTACTCATCTGTCCATAAGGTAGATAAAAGGAGCATCAGTCACAAGGTTTTCACAATCACACAGTTACACTGTGAAAGCTATATCATTATACAATCATCTTCAAGAAACATGGCTACTGGAACACAGCTCTACAGTTTCAGGCACTTCCCTCCATCCTCTTCATTATACCTTAACTAAAAGGTGATAAATATATAATGAGTAAGAATAACCTCCAGGATAACCTCTCGACTCTGTTTGAAATCTCTCAGCCCTTGACACTTTATTTTGTCTCATTTCTCTCTTCCCCCTTTCAGTCAAGAAGGGTTTCTCAATCCCTTGTTGCTGAATCCCAGCTCGTTCTAGGATTTCTGTCCCACTTTGCCAGGAAGGTCCACACCCCTGGGAGTCATGTGCCATGGAGAAAAGGGGAGGGCAGTGTGTTTGCTTGTTGTGTTGGCTGAGAGAGAGAGGTCACATCTGAGCAACAAAAGAGGTTCTCTGGAGGTGACTTTTGGGCCTAATTCCAAGTAGGCTTAGCCTGTCCTTTGTGGGGATAAGCTTCATATGAACCTTATCATATGATTGGGGGCTCAGCCTATTGCTTTGGTTGTCCCCACTGCTTGTGAGAATACCAAGAATTCTCCACATGGGAAAGTTGAGTTTTCCCCCTTTCTTGCCATTCCCCCAAGGGGACTTTGCAAATGCTTTTTTATTCCCTGTTCAAATCATTCTGGGATTTATCGGGACATCACTCTGAACAAACCTATAAGATCTCATGCCCTACTCAAGGTTCCATGTACTTATGGTATTCAATTAAACTGTCCACATAAATTATATTAAGAAATGCACTAGTCAAAATATAAATTTTATACCAAATAAACATTTTTTGCTTTAGTCTCACACATAAGTTAAAGTTTTAAAATATGAATTGCCATCTATTTTCAGCACCCTGCAGTATTGACATTCCTTTGTTCTTCTTCATGCAAAAACATTTTTAAATTTGTACATTTAGTCACTGTCATTATACACTCTAGGCATTCCTGGATTATATCATCTCAGTCTTTATCGCCTATCTTTCCTTCTGGTTTCATTTGTGCTGCATCATTCTTAATAGTCTCATATTCTCGTTTTCAGCTCATCATTTGTTTGTTTAATTGTAGTAAACAGTTACTTATTTTCTGTGTTAGTTATAATATTTGAAATTTTCACATCTGATTTCTGTTGTCCTTGTTTATAATGTTCTCACACATGCATCTTGTTTCCTTATGAGAGAAGTAATTATTTACTTTGTGATACCCATTTGTCTTGTAAAATTACTTCTTTGAGTAATAGTAAGGTATTTCCCCCAGAAATATTTGTTTTTGCTTCTGCCACCTGGAGGCATTCTAGGTCTTGGGTCATTTTACACTAAAAGGTTTGAACATTTTTTGAACCATCCAAATCATATGAATTTGGACTACAAATCTATCCAAGGATAGCTTTATGGTTACAAAATGAGGTCTGTGAGATTCCACCTTTATAAGAAAAGTGTCTCCCATTAGACTCGCCACCTTGGAAAATCTCTAGGCTTTATCTCTACTCCTCTATGCCCCACAAAGCTGGGAAAACTGAAGCTTAAGTTCAGCGTCTTCAGTCAAGAGACTTTTGTGCTCCTTCTCTCTCTAGGTTCCTGCCTTTCCTTAGACAGTAGGCTGATTATTTCCATACTACCTTACCAGCTCTTCACTGTTATTAAAGCAGTGTGGTGGGGAAGGGATGGAGTTAGTAATATGTATACACACACAAACACATGTATTCCAGAGTTTTAAGTCTTTTAAGCAGGCCTTTCTTATCTGCATATCTAGCCTTTCATATTACTGGAAAAAGACATTCAAAAATTATTCATATGGTTACTAGACAGCTTATTGTGACTGAAAAATTTCACCTTCAATAGAAATCAAATTATAGAAGACCTAATGCAAGGAAAAATAACTCATAAGGGCTCTTGGGATGATGAAAAACAACCAACAGCAAAATAATAAAAATAGCTGATACTGTTAAGCACTTACAATGTAAAAGACACCTCTGTAAGTCCTTTACACGCATTAACTCATTTAATCCTTACAACATTTTCTGGGGTAATGTTTTTATCTTCAGTATATAGATGAGGAGACTGAGGCACAGAGAGTCACAAATAAGTGACTAAGGGAAAAGATAATCAAACTCGGAGTAAGAATATCAAGCCTGTGCTCTATGTTGTATTGCTGCTCTAGCAATAAAATAAAGTGAAGGATACTTTTATTCATGTATACAGAAAGGTTTCAAATATACCTCATTGTCAGTAAAAGTAAAGCAAAACCTTCTTTTGTAAGAACCATTATATATTCAGTGTAGAAATCACATAAATATTGGTTGGTGACTGAATTTTTTTTGTCACAAGAAAGACTTAATTATAATTATAGTAGTAGAATAATTATAAAGTACAAAAAAATGAGTATCAGCAATAATTTACAATGCTTTGAAATTGTAAAAGAGAGATTACTTTTATGGCAAATTTTATGTTTAAAAAAGGGTCGATTAAAATATCCTTAATTTTATTCCAAGAAAATTTAGGAACATCAAATGTAATCTAGTAAAAAAATCTGCAAATAACACAATAGCAAATTTAATTAGAATGACAAAGAGTACCCCATAGCCTACAGATAGTTAGTTAATATTATATGGGTTAAACTGTTTGAGAATGAAGGATTTGATGTAATGATTCAAACAAATGCAATCTCTAGCTCAAAAAATGGTTACAAATGTAATTAGGGAAAACTTTCATAATATTTGTAGATGACGCATGGCAAATAAGGAAACGATTTGATAATATAGGAAAACTAATTACTTTGGACACGACTACAGTCAACCCTTTATTAACCAACATAATCAGGGTAAGTAATAGAGATTACCCAGAGTCATGGTTAAAGCAAAGCTACAAAACTAACAAAAATATGGCACAAAATAAATTTATTAATAGTCTAATGTTTCAGAACACCGTCCTCACATTGTCCAAGAGTATAATTGATTTAAGGCCACATAAATTGTCTGTCAAAAAATACTGGACCAAATAAACTACTACTTGGTAAAGACCCCCTATATTCATGACACTGAAACTAAGCAGACACAAGCCTCCTTTCTCCTTTATCACTTCCTCACTTAGTTTTCGCCACAGTCCTTTGCTCCATGGTATTAAAATGCACCCCGAGCACTACTGTATGGGCTTGGGGCTGGGGACTAGTTTACCAGACTATCTTAGACAATTATGTATCATCTATTGGTTACTACAAATGTTTTGGGTTATGTAAATGTTTTATGGAAGCATAGTAATTGTATTTTGTTTACAAATACACCGTTTTAAAATTTTTATTAATGAAACAACATACAAGCACATACATTCTTAACATACAAACATTTCATACATGGTATACAGTCATGATGACATGGCTCACAAAGTTATCACATAGTTGTATATTCATCACCATGATCATTTTTTAGAACATTTGCATCACTCCAGAAAAGAAATAAAAAGAATAAAGAAAAAACTCATACATACCATACCCCTTAACCCTCCCTCTCATTGACCACTAGTGTTTCCATCTACCCAATATATATATATTTTTAATTTTAATATTTGTTCCCCCATTAATTATTTATTTTTAATCCATATGTTTTACTCATCTGTCCTTTGCATAGATAAAAGGAGCATCAGACACAAGATTTTCACAATCACCCAGTCACATTACAAATCATCTTCAAGAAACATGGCTACTGGAACACAACTCTACAGTTTCAGGCACTTCCCTCTACCCTCTATAATACACCTTAAACTAAAAAAGGGATATCTATATAATGTGTAAGAATAACCTCCAGGATAACCTCTCGACTCTGAAATCTCTCATCCCCTGACACTTTATCTTGTCTCATTTCTCTCTTCCCCCTTTCAGTCGAGAAGGTTTTCTCAACCCCTTGATACTGAGTCCCAGCTCATTCTAGGATTTCTGTCGCATGTTGCCAAGGAGGTTTACACCCCTGGGAGTCATGTCCTATGTAGAGAGGGGGAGGGCGGTGAGTTTGCTTGCCATGTTGACTGAGAGAGAGAGAGGCCACATCTCAGCAACAAAAGAGGTTCTCAGGGAGTGACTCTTAGGCCTAATTTTAAGAGGCTTAGCCGATCCTTTGTGGGAAAAAGTTTCATATGAACGAACCCCAAGATTGAGGGCTCAGACTATTGATTTTGTTGTCCCCACTACTTGCAAGAGTATCAGGAATTCTCCAAATGGGGGAGTTGAATTTTCCCCCTTTCTCCCCATTTCCCCAAGGGGACTTTGCCAATACTTTTTTATTCACTGTTCAAATCATCTGGGATTTCTTGGGGCATCACTGTGGACAAACCTACAAAATCTCATGCCCTATTCAAGGCTCCATGTACTTATGGTGTTCAGTTAAACTGTCCATGTATGTTATATTAGAAAATGCACTAGTCAAAATATAAATTTTGTACCAAATAAACATTTTTTGCTTTAGTCTCACACATAAGTTAAAGTTTTAAGATATGAATTACCATCTATTTTCAATACCATGCACTATTGACAGTCCTTTGTTCTTCCTCATACGAAAATATTTTTACAAATACACCTTTCGTGATTAATTACTATTTTAGCCATCTTCTGCCAGATAATCAAGGGTTAAGTGCCCTCCCAAATATATGGTCATTTAGATAACCTATTTACATTTGCTTTATTTTTATAAAAAGAGCTTGTTCCATAAATGAACAGTAGTTAAAACTCTAGGAATACTGTTTAATTCACTTCAGAAAGACAAAATCTTAAGTTCCTTTTAAAGACAAACTCAAATTGAGTATTATGTAATAGCTGACTTTAATTTTCTGTTAAATATATTACTGGATTGCAGTTGAATTTCTGAAATAGAGTTTTTTGAACAAGACCTTAGATGTAAGTAGAAACTTTTCTAACTCATTCATATCTTGGGGACACTTTACAGTGACTGGGGAAAAAAAAAGAGAGAGAATGAGAAACAGAATCTCAGTGATTGTCTAGCCCAACCCCAATATTTTGTGTGTGTGTGTGTGTGTGTGGGAAGGGTGCATGGTCTGGAAATCAAACTCGGGAGTTTAATTTCACCCACGTGGAAGGTGAGCATTCTACCATTGAACCATTCGTGTACCCCCCAACCCTAAGATTTTGCAGCATAGAAACTGTGATCCAATTAAGTAACCAATAGCAAAGCAGTAAAACTGGAACTATAAGCTTCTTAAATCTCATGTTAGTGTTATTTCATGCTCTCTTTACATCTGCAAAATTAGTATTTTTTAAATAAACTTTACTCTTTCGAACATTTCCCATTTACAGAAAAATCAAGAAGATATACAAAGATTTTTCATATACTGTGCCCCTAACTATTACTGTCTTACATTAGTATGGTACGTTGTTACAAATCAGTGACCTAATATCCATGCATTATTATTAGTTAAAGTTTGTATTTTCTTTAGATCTCTTTAGTTTTACGTACTCCACATAATTTTTCAGGTATTTATTAACGTCCTATGGAGAGAGGAAAAGATGTTTTGTGGTAAAATATGTATAGAAAATATATTAGACATATTTCTTGCCTTCTCAGAGCCTTTAAGATACGTAATTTAAATCTCAAAGTGGAGTCTGGAGTATGTTGTATTTCCCAAAATGATTGGATCATGGACCCTGGTTAGATAGAACACTGAAGGACTGAATGTTTCTGAGGAAAAATCCAGCACTATATGCTGGCTTGACATATTAACCTAAATTGGGTTAGAGCTCAGTTTCATTTGAATACTCGGATGTCTGGAAGGATGACTGAGAAACTGATAACAGTGGTTAATTCCCAGAGATAATTGTTGGCTGAAGATGAATGAAGGGAAAACCTGTTTCTTGTGTACTCTTTTGTACCTTTCAAAATTTTGTACCATGTGCCTATATTACCTATTCAAAAATTTTTAAATGTTAAAGAATACATATACACACTATGAATTGGGTTTCTCACTTATTCATTCTATCCTGAAATGAAAAAGTTTACTATGTAAATATGGATTTTGCTGCCGTGATTGTTAGGGTATACATCCAGCAGTAAAAGAGTATTGCTAAAATCATACACATATAACTCATTCTCGAATGTGAGTGAATGAATTGTTTTACATAAAACTTTATAAGAATATTTTAGAAAATAATCCAATGTTCTAGAATAGGTCATAGTGAGAGATCAGAAAATCATGCTCACAAAACCTGTTTTTGAAATTTAATAAAATGAATAATGTAGTATGCCTGTTTTATTTTAGTTTTTAGCTTACTATACATAATATGTTTTCAAAAGTTGATTATTCTGGAGAACTTGCTTGTACATTTACTGAGGAACATCAAAGTAAAGTTTCATTAGTACTGTGTTCTGCCATGAGGGATCTATTATAATTTGTCCTCTGTTCAAAAAACAACTTTCTCAGCCATTTCATTGAGAAATATCTGTCCAAATAAAATTATTATACAATACTTGACTAGTAGTGTCCTTACTGTAAAAGATTATTATGATTTACTAAAAAGGAAAATAAGAGCCTACTTTTGTTTCTATCTCTCCGTATGCTTTATATTTAATTATAATACTAATAATGGCTATTAGTGTTACTGTCATTAGTAATATTATTATTGTACCCTTACTATAGTCCTGGTAAGTGTGTAGGTTGAACTTATTGGTGATATCACTTTACAAAGCAGGGACTGAACACAGAGAACTCAAGGGACTTTTTCCAGGTTACCCAGAGATGGCATGGCATGTCAGCTCCATACTCCTAACCTAGCTCTGTGATATTACCTTTTGTGTTTTTTGCATTTTTAATGATTGAAACAAAAAATATCTAAAACCACAGCTCTGGAAGAAGCACATGCTTTTGCCTGTCTTGTACCTCTCCTTGAACTTGACCTTGGCCTCATGCTGGCCCTTGCATTTAAGAGCAGGGTCTCCGAAGATGTCCTTGTTGACGATGGTTTTGTCCAAGGGGAAATCCACAGGGTACCTTGGAGGCATGTGGGGATTGTAGCTATAAACTTTCACAGAAGACTTGATCTTTGATCTCTTGGTGATTTTCTTCTGGCCCATAACAGCTGTCACTTTGCAGGGGTCATGCTCAACTGCAGCCACTGGAGCATGGCTGTAGGGGGTGGTCTAATGTGCCATCACCGATGCTCTTCATGATGATGGCTTTGCTTCTGGAGTAGCGTCCAGCCACACCGGCACCACCACCCCAGGCTTCAGAAACGTTCCCATTTCAACAGCAGGCACTGGGGCCTGCTGCAGAAAGATATTACAGTTTTGTTGTTGTTGTTGTTGTTTTTAGGTTAACAATGTCCAATGAATTTCAGAGTAAATTCTTCATAATCACAGCACAGTGCAAACTGATCTTCAGGCTGATCCCCTGAAGACGATGTTAAATTTTGATCCATAGTTTTTCTACATTAACTTAGGAAAGTATAAAGGTATGCTTTGCAAAACTAATACTCAGCTATCCAAGAAACAACTATTAATGATACCAGTTTTATCCCTGAACATTGCAGTGATTTTTTTTTTTTACTGAAGATTGCAGATTCATAGCAGGCAGAAACCACGTGGCCCTCATCAAATGGTGTTATTATACCTGTAAGGGCTGATACATGATCAGTGTTTATATCCATCTACCTGTAAATATTCATAAGAACCAAGAATTAAGAAAATGAGTAGTTATCAAAAACCATAGAATTTGTAATCACATTGCAATTTACTCAGGATTAATTAGACATTTCAATGTGTTCATCTCCTTTCATACATAAAAAAAACATTTCAGTACATGAAACCACTGATCATTTTTGAAATCCCATATTAAGCTTTCTGGTCACATTCAAAGCAGGACCAAACTTGATAAAAACATTCAGGTGAAATCAGGTAAACCTGTCTAGATCATAGACTCTTCTTCTAAGATTGACTTTTTAAGTGCCAAATATCAAGATCTTATGTTAACATGCACAATTTATAATCAAAAGGAAGTGCAGTTACCATAGAAGTGGAGTAATTTTCAGCTTGTTTGCTACTTCCCCGCTTGTTTGATACTTTGTATGGGTTGGAGTTTACAAATTAAGTTAGTAATACCGGTTACATGACCCCGCTAGAGAGCGGACGGACGCTGTGACAAGCAGCAGCGTCCCTCCCCCGAATTCAATGAAAGGCTGATTAGGCAACAGGAATCCGCATCACAGAAGTGCTTCCGCAGGGGCAGTGTCCACATTAGATGCTGGAAACCCTGACTCATCTCCTTGTGGCTTCACGTCCTCCCTCAAAGAAGAAAAGAAAAAGGAGTAAAGGGGAAAGGCAGAAAGGGAAATTTTGTAACTCTAAAATCTTTCAGTGTTCAGTGCTTTGGACATACCTTATTTCTTTGGTCACAATTGGTTGTATTTGGGATTCGAGACCTTTGTGATGCCAAAAGGAGGGCACATTTACCTTCACTTATCCCTCTACCCCCTGCCGGGTGTCTTATAGCCTCACCATGGCCAGATATTGCAAAAGATGTACAAGACTTTCCCCCAAATATTTCAGTCCAACACATTTTCTTGCTCATAGAATTCTAGAAGTTGCTTAAGGAATTCAGATGGAATTTTTAATTTAGTTGATTCAAACTGATAATGTTCACACATTTTTCCTAGAAGGTACTTATACATTTTGCCTGCCAGTATCTGGGGTTTGGGAACAGGAAGGAGTTGTGGAAAATAGGTCATATTTCCACCTGTAGCCCTTCCGCTAGTGGTTCTGGAAGACTTTACACCCTATCCAACACTGAGGGGCTCCCAGCTTCCGCTGCTGTAGCTCCTTGAATATACTTACAAATTAATTGAGGGATAAACAAAGTCTACAATTTTAAAGCAAAACATGATATGCTTCTTAAGAAAACTGTAAGAAAAGTGTTTTTAAGTATCTTAAGAGAAACATGATCAAAGTAAGAGAGACAAGGGGAGTCACATTCCGTTGTAGCAATGAGGAAACCATACCCAAGTGGTAAAGTCTGTCATTGTGAATAGAGGAGACAAAGGAGAATCCCAGGCAGAAAATGACAGATTCAGAAGCACAGAAATGAAGGAAAATGGCAAAAGTTAAGGGGAAAAAAAAGCAGTTCTGTTTTTCATTGGAACATAGAGCATAGGACAATTTCGAGGGAGACAATTGCCAAAAGAAAGTGTTAACTGCACAAATGACAAATTTTACGGTGGTAAAGTCAAGTCTTACAGTGGTAAAAGTGTCCTTGGAGAATACAGAGGCCCCCCCAAACACTTTCAGCTAAAGTGATAAGGGAAGATGTTAGGGAGCAGGACAGGTTTCTGTTGGACACTGAAGTACCGGGGTAGGATTTAAACTACAAAGACAGGAAGGAGGAGGCCGTTCCATCTAGAGGAGCAAGATGAGCAAAGGTGGAGGGAGATCCATGCATGTTTGGTAATGTTGTCGGAGCTTGAATGGTTCCAGCATGAGCTTTATCTAGGAGAGTAGCAGGAATCAGAGCTAAATGGGAAGGAAGGCCCAGATGTGGGGAAGGTGATAAAAATAAAACCAACCTCTTAGGACCAAATATAACTCTCATTATTATTATTATTATTATTATATCATATTTTCATATTATTCTGTGTACCGTGTTATAACAAGCAGTATAATGTTCTCCCTACCCTCCCAAAATGTCAGCGTGCTGATCCCCGTACCTATGAACCTGTCACCTCAAAGGTGACATGGGGAAGAGGAAGGTATAGTCTATGAGGCTAAATAATAGTTTCAGAAGATATCCAGGTCCTAATCCCTGGTACCTGTGAATGTTACCTTCTGTGGCAAAATGGCTTTTACGCATTAAGGCTCTTAAGGATGGGGAGACTATCCTGGATTATCTGAGTAGACCTAAATGAAATCACGTGTCCGTATAGAGGGAGGAAGTGGGAGATTTCAGACAGAAGAGAAAATGAGCATGTGTTGGAAGCAGAGTCAGAGAGACAAGATGCTGAGCTGCTGGCTTTGAGCTTGGTGGAAGGGGACATGAGCCAGGGAATGGAAAGAATGTAGCTCTAGATACTGGAAGAGGCAAGGGAATGGATTCTCCCCTAGAGCCTCTGGAGGGAGTGAATTCCTGTTAACACCTTGATTTTAGTTCTGTAAGACTCATTACAGACTTATGGCCTGCAAAACTACAAGAGAGTAAACTTCTGATGTTTTAAGCTACCAAAGTGTGTAATAATTTGTTGCAGCAGTCATAGGAAACTAAAACACACAGGGAATTAGGTGTGCAGATGCTCATAAAGTCATTGCGATGCCTGGAGTGGGCTCTAGGCTGGGTCTCTGGGCATGACTCATCTCAGGAGGCCATTAGAACACAAGAAACCACTACATAACTCTTAATTCAGCTGCCGGGCGACTCCCATAGTCTCCAACCCTGCTTCGTGACAGCCTCAAAATTGGTGAGTGTGTATGGGAGCATGGATGCTAGCCCCCACCTATACCACAACTGCTTCTCAACACCCAGAAAACTGAAGAATGGACGCAGAGATCTGCTACAGAAAAGCCTCTCCACCATCACGATTTTGCTTGTTGGGGGAAAAAAAAGTAGTTGAATGAGTCAAGAAGGTGTTCTTTGCCTCACTTCCATCTTCCAGATATATTAGGAGTTTTCTGAAGGAGACTGGGAAATAGAGATTTGAAGCTTTAAAGTTTCTGCAATAATAAATCATCCTAGGAAGAAAGTGGAATGGAAAACGAGCAGGTGAATCCACGAATTCGCCACAAAGGGATTGAAGCTATTTATTTGACCATCCTAGGCTCCCATCATTCTCCCTGGCTTTATAGAATTACTTTCTAAGGAACATTAATTAATATAAATAAATCAGTTAACGAAGTCACTCAGAACACTTGTGTGGGGAGCGTCATATTAGGTCATGTGGAAAGATAAAGAAAGGAAAGGCTTGGCTCCTTCTCTTGAAGCAAGTCCATGTTTAATGGGAAAACAGAACTGGTACCTGCATATGGTTCTGGTAGATTATGTTTGGGACTTTTGAGTGCTAAAAATAATTTGAAAGTGATTTAGGGAAGTTTTCATGGTGGAGGAGAGTTTGAAAGAAGTCTTATTTCTCTAAGAGTAGGAAAGGCAATCTTGGAAGGTTATCCTGTAGGACAGAGGCAGGCGTGGATAAATTCACATGTGTGATTTTGGTTGGTTGGTTCAGGAGTCACCTTGGAGAAGTTAATGGAATTCAAGTTCTAAAGATTGATAACAGTTGCTAAGTAGCCAAGGAGCTCAAATTGAGGAACTGATTTTTCTTAGTGAAATTGTCATGACTTAGGAAAATCATGGGTCTAAGCTCTGAGAAAGGAAATTAAAAAGCAGAACACTTGCAAAATTCATTTCAGGATGCTGAGAAGGCATTCAAAGGGCAAAAGGCAAAACTCTTGCATCAACTCTGATGAGATTTGACTGTAGAGAGACCATGCTGAAGAAATAACAAATAGCTCTTTTTTGTTTTTAAAAAATAAAAGTTACATATACAGATTATTTAAACACAAAACAAAATAACTCATCAGTATAGAAAATTATAGAATGGAAAGTAAAATCCTTTCTCAGATGCCATCCCCACCTCTTCTGTCCAAACTTTGCCACTATTAACAGTATCTTATGTATCCTTTGGAAAGGATTTTCTTTTTTTTGTATAAAGACCACATACAGCTGCACACATATGAGATCATAGAGTATGCACAGTAGCAAGCATGCCTGTGGAGATCATTTAAGATCAGCACATTTAGGGCAAATCCATTCTTGGTAACGACTCCAAAGTGTATCATTATTTAGATACCCTACGATAACCAGGCTACTTCTGCAGGACACTTATGTAGTTTACCTGTGTCCCATTTACCTCTCTGACCTCATCTCCTACTCTCCTTCCTCTTGCCCACTCTGCTCCAGCCACACCAGCCTCCTGCATATTCCTCATACACAACAGCTTACTGCTTTTGGACAAGCCATTCTTATGTCTGCAACACTGTTACCTTAGATATTGATTTGGTTCCTCCTTCACAACTTTGCTCCTATTCCAACTTCTCCGTGAGGCCTTCAGTGACCACACTATTTAATACTGCAGCCCTGTTCCACTCCTGATCTACATCTGCTTTTAATTTTTCTCCATAGAATATAACACTTCATAAATATTGTATACTAATTTGTTTTATTTGTCTCTCTTTTCACTAAAATAAAAATTATGAAAGGACAGGGATTTTTGTATGCTATTTAATTGTTACTAATAGCTTTCTGAGCAAAGAATTTCCATGCATCTTGTGTCCAACCAAGACTATAATATAATCCAATAGTAATATTATTATTTAATCAAATCCTAGCTCCAGATATTTTCCTTTTTGATTCTCAAGTATCTCCTAACTGTAGACTTTTCCTTGAGTAAATGTTGCTTCAATATACAATCCTTTAAAAAGCACAGTCATGACACATAGTAGACACCAGTAAAAATAAAAATAAAAAGGGGGACAAGATGGTGGGTTCATAGTGAATATCTGTGGAGGCTTGAAAATATGTGTGCCTAGAAGCAGATTTTCAAAGCAGTTTCTCTTCAAAAATTTTTTTATACCACCAAATGTACCTTGATTCGCCATGGCAGTAGCAGCAGTAAAATGGGAGATATCAAGTAGGACTATCTTGAAACATTTATTTCCAATCCAAAATGGAGATTTATATTGCATTTGTCATAAATCTACATACTCTTCTCCTCCAGATGACTATAATTGCAAAGTAGAACTTGCTTTGACATCCGGTGGCAGGACGATAGTATGCTACCACCCTTCGGTGGATAATCCATATGAACACATAAAACCTATCCCTCAGCCAGGTCCTGTGCATAATAATGAAGAAACACATGACCAAGTGCTGAAAACCAGATTAGAAGAAAAAGAAGAAAATCTTAAGCAAGGACCCATGATAGGACAGCTTAGCAAAATGTTCTTTACTACTAAGCCCCATTGATATCTCCACAGACAGTATCACAGACCTTGTAGGAAACTGAATCCCCCAAAAGAGAGATGATTTTCAGATTCTCTTTAGGAATCAAAGAGAAATGTTATCTTTTACCTTATTTGCCATTTGAGAAAATATTATCTAGTGGATTTACTAATATGTTATATAGTAAAATAGTAATAAAATATCTTTTCATATATTAAAAAATAAAATACTCTCAATAAAATAAATTATACTCCTTACTCAAATTAAAGGATAAAAATCACAAAATTAATGTAGTCTTATATTAGATGATTGTCATTTAACATATTTTGAAACCGTGCATGACCTTGTAAAAGAAAATCATTTGGTTACGCAAGAAAACTTTCTATTACGTAAATGAAATTCATAGTTTGGATTCTCTGCACCCAAAGTGCCAAAAAATAGTAATGAGTACAGTTCCAAATTTATAGGCTGTAGATGATAACAATTGTCAATAAGCATGGTTGTTTCAATATGGACTAAAAAATAGTGGTGAGCATTACAGTAAGTTGATATGTTTCACTTCAGTTTTGGGGGCAAACAGAATTTGCCACGTGTTTCATCAGATCTTTTGGAATGACAGAGCAGAATGCATCGAGAAGATCTCCAACATTTTTGATAAATGGTATCAGCTCTTTTATATCCCTTTCCAAATGGAAACATTTATGTTATTAGTATAGAAAAGCCACAATTAAATTTCTTGGTAGACTCCATGTTCCTATTAAAAATTAAGCAAAATACTTATCAATAAAGTTAATGTTAGCTTTTTAATTTTCAAGTTGCTGTTAATCTGAAGCACACATGGAGAATAAGAGTGCCCCTTACACACAGATAATTTGATATCTCATAAAATAAGACATGCAGGGAGTTAGCTCTCTCTCCCTTACAGCACAGGGGGAGTGCTTATTTCAGAACCATTAACTGGAATTGTGGACTAGAGATATGAACATAATATCATTACAAAGATATGGTATCCCCTGAAGAACAGCCTCTATCAAGACATTTTTCAACCTTAGTCAGGATGCAAAGAAGTTGCAATGTGTTATGATAGTGTCCCTCATTGCCCATGATTAAGTCACACCAAAATGACACAAATTCCAGGAAGCCAGGCAGATATTCACAAGAGGAACTCAAATGCTGTCTCTGGTGAATCTCGTTTATTTCTATGGATTAGTGATTATTTAGTAATAACTGTGATTTTAATGAAGCAACCCTTCTTAAGATAGTAATTAAAAATTTTTATATGTATTTGTCTTTGGAAAAAGAATGAGTTTGTACTGGTAAGCTTTTTCTTATTTAACTATTTGTTCTGTGCAGTCACATTTAATATTTACTTAAGTTTTTGTACATTGTTATGGCTTGGATTTTTTCTTATTTAATGTCTGCATACTTGTTGAATTAGAACCTAATTATAAAATAAATTTGGTTACTCACTATATATTGCCCTGAAGCCATTACTTTTACCTGTTAAAGCCCCTAGTGTGTGTTTCTCGATACTGAACTCTACTGAACACTATAAGCGTCTCCCAGTTTTGTATGGCTCTGTATGAAATTTAAAAACTCAGTGAAATCATGTATTTATTAATTTAGTCAACAATTATGTAGCACCTACTGTGTGCCAGAGGATGTGCTAAAGACTAAAGGCGCCAACGTGAGTCAGGCATCTCCCTCACTCAGGGAGGTGGACGGGATAATAACCCACCTCCCAGCCCCCATTGACCACCTCTATCTCCTAGAACATGTGAGTGTTTCCTTGTATGGCAAAGACTTTGTGATAGGAACCAACTAAGGATTTTGAAATGGGAAATTTTTCCTGGATTATCCAAGTGGATCCTAAATGCAATCACATATATCCTTATTAAGAGGGAAGCAGGGGGAGATTTAACACAGACAGAATAGGAGAAGGCAGTACCACTCAGAGATAGGAGTGATTTGGCCATGAGACATGGAATGCCAGCAGCCACCAGAATCTAGAAAAGGCAAGAGACAAATTCTCCTCTAGAGTTTCTAGAAGAAGCAACAGGCCTACCAACACCCTGACTTTAGCCCAGTGAAACTGATTTTGGACTTCTGGCCTCCATAATTATGAGAGAAGAATGTATGTTGTTTTAAGCCAAAAAGCTTGTTATAATTTACTGTAGCAGTCATAGGAAACTAATACACTGAGGATCTCAAAGTTTAGTGAAAGAAAGAACCATACAGCATAATAATTACAGGGCAAAATAATAATTATAGGGTGGCAAGAGCCCTACCAGAGGTCTGTGTGAAAGAAAGTAGGAGTAGAGAGGTAGAGCATTAACTTTGGTGGACCAAGTTATATAGATCTTCTGGACTGGGTCTTTTAGTGAAAGTAAGAGTTTTTCCAGCAAGGAAGAGAATACAAAAATGCAAAAACAAAAAAAGTGTTGAGTTTTGTCATGTAAAATTGTAATTTTGAAATATATATTTTAATTCAGAACATGTTAGGCTCTAAACTAACTCTCACTCATCTTTAAAATTTTGTTTATTCATATTTATATCGAGGAATAGAAGGCGATGAAGTGTTCTTTTTTAACTTTTTTAATTGTTAAATATAAATGCAAAAAAGCAATAAATTTTCAAGTACATTTTAACAAGTAGTTATAGAACAGTATGTATTTCAGTACAGCCATACTTTAAAGTATGGTATGGGTTACAGTTTCATGATTTTTTGTTTTCCTTCTAGCTGCTCCAAGACACTGGAGACCAACAGAAATATGAAATATAATGATTCATCAGTCATACTCATTTGTTAAATCCTATCTTCTCTGTTATACTCCTCCTTCTCTTTAAATAGCATATATACAAAAAGTAATACATTTCAAAGTACATCGCAACAGTTGTAGAACAGATTTCAGAGTTTGGTATGGATTACAGTTCCACAATTTTAGGTTTTTACTTCTAGCTGCTCTAAGGTACTGGAGGCTAAAAGAAGTACAGTATAATGATTCAGCAATCATACTCATTTGTTAAACTCTACCTTCTCTGTATAACTCCACCATCACCTTTGATCTTTCTCCCACTCTTTAGGGGTATTTGTATTATGCCCATTCTAACTTTTTCATGTTGGAAGGAGCTGTCAATAATATGGGATGGGGTGATGGAACTAGTTGATGTTATATTATTATAAAAAGAATAATATCATAGACACTGAAAATAAGATAAAGGAATATTCTGGTGTTACAAAAGTAAAGAATAATTACTAATTCCTATCATTGTCAAAGGTTTTAGAGAAGTCATTACAGATAAATGTTGATTCAAGTATCTTAAGAATGTCATAGTTTAATCAGTTGGAGAGAGAGAGAGAATATTTATTCTACTTATATAAATAATTACCAGCCCCTCAAACCCTAAGAAAAATATTTCTTTTTTTTTTTTGCGTGGGCAGGCACCGGGACTCAGACCGGGTTCTCCAGCATGGCAGGCAAGAAAGAATTCTGCCTGCTGAGCCACCGTGGTCCGCCCAATATTTCTTTTTAAGAAAAAAAAAATACATAAGATAGAATTGACTTTTGCTATTTCTGCAGTTCTTATTATGAAGCAAAAGGAAGGAAAATACAGTTTTTTTATTCTAAGAAGACAAACACTTAAATTCCACATATGTTAATGCCAGTAGACTATTCCTTTGGCTGCTTTTGTTTCCTCCCAGTATGCTTTGGTGATTAGCCCTAAGACTTTGCTAAGGGTGTGACCTACTTGTTGTCTTCAGTAGTCACTTCTCAGAGAGGAAAGATTTCGAAGACTCGAAATGATGTATTGTTACTATCTAAATTTGAAAACAAACCCACTCTATAAAAGCTAACGTAATTCAAAAATTGGGAACTCAGAAGGTTGTGTTCAGTCTCAAGTAATCACATAAAATGGGATCTTTCTCCACTTTTGCTATTTTCACAGATAAAATGGGAACCCTTCAAGTGAATTTTTTTAGAAGTTGATTCCTAGGACAGCGTAATACAGAACAGTCTTTTTTGGCATGCAGACATCTCCTATTCTATGCTCTACTACAACTTACTCCAAAGTCAGTATTCCCCTTTTACAGTGAAGCTGAAAATGTTTCTGCCTCAGAATCAAAACTATCATATAGCTGAGCTTAGTGTTCACAGTTATGTTAGAAACTGTGACTTTACCTGCTTTCAGCCAAATTTCGTTACTAATAAGCAGTTTTCCTCCAGATTCCTTTTTATGTGATTATTCTTCGAAGTAGGATCTGCCTCTTGATTTTTTAAGTATAATTGAAATAAATTAAGTAATCCTTCTAACCAAATTTGAGTCATTTCATATTTAATATTCTTTATGGAAAAATACATTTTGGATCTATGTATTCTATTATCACATTTTCCACTCTTTCATTTTGAACTGCAGTATGGTTTATTTCTCGAAGTTCTGCTTTGACCAGAGTAATTTTATCATTGCATAACAGGAGTTTCTGGTACTGTAGAGTCACATTCTTATAGTCTTATTGCAACAAATTCTTGCCAGAAAGCAACATATAATCTATTTCTTAAAGACTATTAAAAAACCAATAGAAAATCTATTAAGTAGAAGCATATTAAGCATCCCTGTTCAGTTTGACACTAGCAAGCTCCTTTTGTTAATTACTTTCCTCCATTCCCAGATGCTTGGTAAGGAGCTTTTATTGCTGTTCTATGGATATGTATTTCAGAATTAACAGTAAATAGACTGCATTCTTTTAAAAAACAATACATTTTCAAAACAACTAATAGCATAAACCTTTAAGTTGATCAGATAAAAGAGCTCCAGCATGAATGTTAGATTGCTTGAAAATGCTCATTCAAGGGAAAACTTGTTTGTTCTTCATTTGTTTTGTTTATTAAGTTATAGTTAACGTAAAATAAAATTCTCTCTTCTTAAGTGTACAGTGCTATAGATTTTGGCAAATTCTGCAATCAGACTAGGGAATATTTCCATCATCCCAAAAAGTTTCTTCATGCCTGGTTGTAGTCAGTCGTCTTCCCCACACCCAGCACTGGCAGCCGCTGATCTGACTGTTGTTCCAAAAGTTTTGCCTTTTCCAAAATGTTATATAAAATTATGTAGTATTTAGCCATTTTGAGTCTGGCTTCTTTCATATAGTGTAATGCTTTTGAGTTTCTTCAATGTGAAACTGTCCGTATTTCTTCGTCTTTTACAAGTATGCTCCATTTGTGGATGTACTACAATTTATCCATTTGCCTTATGAATTTTCTCACTAATAATGATTATATTATTCTTATTATTATAAAAGTTAAGCCATTATTTTAAAGTCCTTTTTAGGTACTAGATACTATGATAGATCTTTTACATAACTTAAGTGATTTAATGCTACAAACTATGGCATTGTATTACTTAAGACTTTCAGATTTGAATCCCAATTTTTCCGCTTAGTAGTGGTACAACCTTGGGCAAGTTACTTTACATTTCCTTATTTTACACAGCTGTGGAAAGGAGAAAGTAATAATACTACCTCATAAGGCTGTTGTGAAAACTAAATTAATATCTATAAATGCTTATAATTGTGTCTAGTTCATGTGTTCAGCAAATGTTAGTTGTATTTAGCTATATACTTTTTGTTTGTTTTTTATTATTTATTTTTGTTTGTTTTTCTTGTTTTTATTTTTTTTTATTTGGCTATATACTTTTGAATATCTTTATGAAGTAGGGATTACTAGCCCTGATTTAAAGAGAAGGAAATAAGCTTAGAAAAGTTCTGATTTCCTGAAGATCACATGACCAATAAGTGACAGATCCAAGATTTTAATCAAACCTTATTCTGACTCCAAATTCGTTACTTCTTCCATGACAAGACAGGACCTAAACTTGCTATTATTAAATTTAAATCACTGAATCCCTCTTCTGGCAATATAGCAAACTAGATATTCAGAGGGGCCTTTCCACTAAAATATAATTAGATCCTGCATAACTTACAAAAAGAACCCACACATATTTTCTTTAAAATTTTGTGAAACCTTCAAGACGAAAACAATTACAAGCTACAGCAAGGCAGGCATCTTGCTGTGAGCAGAAAGCAAACAGAAAAATAGGGCTGCCCTTAGAGAAAAATGCTAACTGAACAAAGCCACTGGAATTCTTCATTGTGCACTGCCACTGAGTACCGCCCCATCTCCCAGTAGAAATAAGCGCAAATCCTCTCTGGATGAAAGGGCTCAGGATTCCCCAGAAACAATTTATTTCAATTTTATTAAACATTTCCAGAAAATTGTAAATGGCAGAATGCTCCCATTTATTCTACAAGGCTAACATAACCTTGTTTCTTGTACCAAAAAAAAAATAAAGTTTGACAAAGGAAAATTACAGATCTGAATGTAGATGCAAAAATTCTGCGTTGTATTAGCATACTAAAGCTTGCAATGTATTTTTTAAATGATAAAAAATATATGATAAAAAAATTGAGTTATTTCAGGAGGCAATAAATAATTATATTAATAAACTAAAGGAGAAAAACCCAGATGAGCAGCTCAATCAATGCAGAGAAATTTAATAAAAGTCAGCACACAGACATAATAAAATGTCTTTGCAAGCTAGGATTTAAGAGAATTTCCTTATGCACCAACAAAAATCTATAGAAAATAAAAAACATTTCTTTAAGATCAAGATGCCTATCTTAGTTTGCCAGGTCAACTATAATAAATACCACAGCCTCTCGGTTTAAACAGCAACAACTAATCCTCTCACAGTTTTGGAGACGAGAAATCCAAAA
>PVIY010043059.1:0-20566 GCA_004026745.1 Myrmecophaga tridactyla
GCAATCTTCTGTTGTTTTCATCGCATGTAAATATCTTGATTGATACTTTGGGAATTGATTTCCTCCAATAGTTTAAAGCCTTGTGTTTTGGGGGTGGATGTGTAGTAGGAGAAAGATTGGGGTGGGGCGCAACAGTGTGATGATGCATTGCAGGGTAGGTATAGGCGCAGGTTGGGGATATTAAGCTGGTGCTTGTGAATGTGGGTGTCCAGCAGCCAGGGAGGATGCAGCTGTGCAGGTGCATGGGTCTGGGGGCCACAACTCTGGTGTGCACTGGTCTAGGTTGTGGGGCTCTTTGGGTGCATGTGCAGAGCTATAGCAATGGGTCAGTGTTATGCCTTCATGGCCTAAGGGTGGATGCGACCCAGCTGCACAGGTCAGTGCTTTTTTGGAGCTGAGAAGTGTGACTGTGGGCCTTGCACATGCCCAGGTCTAGGAGTGCCATAAGCTGATATTTCAAGAGCTGAGGGGCCTGAGTGATAGGTTGAGCATATGCACATGTCTAGAATGACAGAAAACAGATGAACAGAGCTCATGGGGGTAAAGATGAGGCTGTGTGACACTAAGGGTGGAGGGGTGTGGCCTGGATATGGAGGTAAGCAAGTGCCTGCAGCCTTTATGCATTGGCAACAGCCTGCAGGGAGCAGGGAGGGGGAGGTAGTGGTCTGGAGGGGTGCAGGAGAGGTGGGTTGGACTGTACTTGGGGTAGAGATGTGGGACGGGGGTGCTGGAGCATGGGAAGTGGGGGCTGGTGATGGGGTTCAGGTGCGTGGGGTGTGGGGTGAGTCGCGGGTCACAGGGCTGCACTGATGAGGGTAGCACATACAAGGAACGCTGCTTGGCTTACTTCCTTGGCTTACCCGCCATGCATGCAACTCTGCTTCTATGCACTACTGTGGACTCTGCTCTTTCACGTTAGGCACCAGTTTTCTGCTTCCCATAACCAGGGCTGCCGTATGTGGTGCAGAAGGTGCTCCCAGGTCAGCTTCACTACTGAATCACTGTCTCAGTCACTATCCCATCCCTTCTCTAACGTTTCTTTGGAGCAGGTTGAACTCGTTCTACCCTATTTGGCCATCTTCCTTAACTGTTTCTTAATGTTTAACACTCTGGTCACAGGCTTTCATGGAGTTAACCTTGGTGAAAGATAATCATGAAGGCAAAGAACCAAGAGAATACATGCAGGAATGTGCATAATTGTTGACAAATTTGGAAGATTTTTGGGGTATTGAAAAATGCGAAAACATTATTATGCTGTAGTCTACATGTTCCCCGTAGGGTTCAAAGGTTGACTCTTCTAAAAAAATACCCTCCAAGCCCCTGGGCCCCCTCCAATATAACATCAAACAGAGCACAATTGTTTACATCTTATTAGCTTACTTCTGGTTTATTCTGAGGGTTTCTATTTCTTTCAAGAACAGTACCATTTTTTCACTCTCCATTGTACAAACACTTGGAATCATTTTTTCATCTCCTTTGTTCATTTTTTATCTTGTCAATCATTGCATTCAATCATTCATCAATGCAAGTCAGTGGTGATGCAAAGATAAAAGAGACATGGGAAATTCCCTGTATTAGCTTCCTATCATCTCCTTGTACTCTTTCCCATGCTCACTCCCTCCAGTCTCACAGACACTTTGCTGTACCTCCAGCAGACTGAGTGCCCACATTCTTTAAAGTCCTTGACCTTTCTATTGCCTCTCGTGGTTGTGGCTTGGAGTTGCGTACCCCAGGAAAAAAAATATTCCTAATCTTAATCCATCCCTGTGGGTGTGAGCATATTGTAAATAGGATCTTTTGATGAGATTGCTTCAGTAAATTATTGCCCAACTGAATCAGAATGGGTCTTAATCTTATTATTGGAGGCCTTTTAGAGAAGTCTACAGAAAGAGGAGTTTTAGGCGCAACCAGAAGGTAGAAGTCAATAGAACTTGGAAGAGAAAGGAGAAGATGCACCATTGGCATTATCATGTGATAGAAAAGCCAAGGAACTTCAAAGATTGCCACCAGCCAGAAGTTACTGACTCCTGGGAGAAGCAAACTTTCTAACATCTGAAACTGTGAGTTAATAAATTCCTGCTGTTAAGCCAAATCATTGTATGGTATTTGTTTTAGCAGCCAGGAAACTAAAATACCTCTGTTTTGAATGCTTCCCCATCCTGCCCCTATGGTTTACTTCTTTATGTCTCTAGGTCTAGGCTGAAATTTCACCTTAACATAGAGGTCTTCCCATAACTTTCTATCTCATGCAGCACTCTCTTTCCTTCTTCAGTGCTTTACAGTTCCCCATAGCATCTGTCACCATCTGACTATATAGTTACAAGATATATATAGATAGATAGATGGGTACACACATACATACACACACTCATTTTCCATCCATATATCCCAAGAAGAATGTGATAACAAAGAAAAAAAAATTTCCCTTTTCTTCATTTCTGTCTCCCAGCCCCTGGAACAGTGACAGACGTGAGGAAAACACTCAATGAATATTTGTTGAACAAACAAATAATTACATTTCCCTGTCTGTCTATGCAGCTAGATTATTAAAGCCTAAAAAGGGAAAAACTATGTTTTCACCATTCCATCCCCAGTGCTTTGCAGGGGGCCTAGGACACTGTGGCTACGCAACAAAGTTTGGTAGAGTGAGAAATGGATAATCTGTTACATTCCTATAGATCAAGCTGCAGTATGAGGTTGAATTGTTTCTTTTGCTGACCTCAAATTTACCCATCCTCTTCAACTCCCCACTGAGTAGTTGCTTTATTATTCTGTGGGCACCCATTTTCCTTACATGATTGCCTTACCAAAACTAATCTAAAATGAATATGGCTTTATTCTCTGAGGATTGTTTCCTCCCAGTCCTTGTTATCTGCCACATTTTTGCACTTGATGAGATACTTGTAATTACCTTGCAAGTTAGGAGGAATAATTTCATACATGTGAACACTATCACTTTGCAGTATCTTGAAAATGCTATTTGAAGCAATGCAATTTTTAACCAGAGAGATATAAAAATACCCTCTAAGTGTAAGGCTAGCTAAATGAGTTCCCCAATCAAGATTTCACAAGTGATTACAAAATTGGATACATTTTGTAGTTGGGTTAATAGACTTCCTTTTATAGGATATGTAGTCCTTCATATCCAGATCATGCTTTCTGTTTGTTCTTTATGGTGTCAAACACATTTTGACTGCTCAATAAAGAACATTCAAATTAAGGCCATATAAACTCTAACATTAATAAGTCCAATGAAGTTGTACTTGACTCTGTCTTTTTTACTAGCAAGTGTATGCTAAAGAGATTGTAGTAAATGCAGTAAATCTGATTCATTGGTACTCTGTACTTTTTCTTACAAGAAAGACTAATAAATGTTTATAGTCTGTAAGCAGCAGAAAGAAGGATACAAATAAAAACAACAACAAAAGAAAAGTTGCTGGAGTACAGATCACAATGACAGAGTAGTAAGTCAGAATTACAAGGCCATTGAGTTTTAAATATTCTTGAGGAAACACTCTGACCTGGGAGAAGACAAGGGAGTTGACCTCCTGACTCTGTTTCACAAGGATTTTCTCTTTCCCCATCAGTCTATCTGCCACAGTAGCTAACTGTAGGATGGAACAATGAGATTTGGAGAGGGAAAATTGCCACTGTAATCATGTCATTTCTTCTCTGAAGTATTGATTGTTGTATAACAACAAAAGAGTACCATAGTTATACCTTTGTGTTCCTGTGATTTGAGTTCAACCTATCTATAATTGCACATACACTCTGTTTCATAATCTATTTCAGAATATAGTTTCACATTTCTCAGCTGTACCTTCTGAGATCCTTATAAAGTCCTAGGAAAAGGTCCACTTTAGTACGTACAGGCTCCACCATCTATTCAGGATTGGGTGTTTTAAATAATCTTATTTTAATTCTCACAATAACTGTCCAAGGTAAGTGGAAAATAGCCCATTAAAAATGATGAAACTAAGAATCAAAAAAGGCTAAGTCACTGCACAAGGCCATACAATCATCAATTGCCCAAGCCATGGTTCAAAGTTCAGTACACCTGACTCCAAAGTCCATACTCATTCCAGAACACCATAGTGCTTTCAAGTACTGTAAAAGAGTATTGTTTCAGTTTATTAAATGCTGCCAGAATGCAATACACTAGAAATGGAATGGCTTTAAAAAAAAGAATTTATTCAGCTTGTAACTGTGCCTTCCATGTAAGAAAGAACCTCAGTTGAAAGTTAGCTGCCTTTCCTCTGAAGAACTATATATTAACTAAATAAATCCTCTTTTATTGAAAGCCAATCCATCTCTGGTGTGTTGCATTCTGGCAGCTAGCAAACTACAACAGATTTGGTACCAGAGAAGTACCAAAGTGGGGTACTGCTGCAGTTTGCAAGTACCAGACAGAACAGTCTTTTGATGTATAAGGGGATGATTTTGGAAGAACTGTGAAGAGAATGATGGAGAAGTCCCGGGGTGCTTGAAGAGACTGTTGGTGTAAACAGAACAACTGCCAATCTGAACAAAGGGGGACACAAAAGGGACAAATTGGAGTTTGCAGAGTGAGAACCATAGAAGCTTGGATCTGAAGCAAAGAAACCTCAGCCAGGAGAGTGGACCCACACATATACATGGAGGGGGTGAGTTTACCATGCAAGGCAAGGATGAGTCTCCCACCTCGTTGCAGTGGAAGAGCTGTACAGCCTCAGGCTTTGGAGAAGGTATAGCACGCTCCTTGGGGCACTGGGGAAAGCCTGGCTGCCACTACATGGAGGGGTTGAGTGTGGGCCCCAGAAATGGCAGAGAGCCCAAGTGTGGCCCCAATGCCTGGAGAGGGTGGAGCTGAGAAAAAAAGTGGTCTCCTCAATGTCACTCAAGGTTTATTCAGAAAGAGGCAGGCCACTGCATAGGCCCTTGGAAAGGGTGCGATTGCCACTTTCTAAAGCTAAAGGATAAATGACTTTCAGACTTTGAAATCCAATGGTGTTTGCCCTGCAGGTTTTCCTTCCAGTTTCTCCCTATGGATCCTGTGACTGTCCCTCCTTTGCATATTGGCACCAGATAACTTGTTTTGAGATTCATAGATCCGCAGCCAGAAGAGAATTTTTTGCACTTCAATATTGTTTATGGTGATGCGTGTAGTTGCCAAGCTGACAACAGGTGGACATGTGGTAGTTAGATTCTATTGTCAACTTGGCCAGGTGAAGGTGCCTAGTTCTATTGCTGTGGACATGAGCCAATGGTGTGTGAACCTCATCTGTTGTTGATTATATCTGCAGTCGGCTAGGAGGCATGCCTGCTGCAATGAATGATGTCTGACTTAATTGGCTGGTGCTTAAATGAGAGCGTTCAATGTAGCACAGCCCAAGCAGCTCAGCATACCTCATCTCAGCACTTGCAGCTCAACCCAGGCCTTTGGAGATGCAGGAAGGAATCACCCCGGGGGAAAGCTGTTAGAACCCAGAGGCCTGGAGAGAAGGCCAACAGAGATCACCCTGTGCCTTCCACATAAGAAAGAAACTCAGTTGAAAGTTAGCTGCCATTCCTCTGAAGAACTATATGTTAACTAATTAAATCCTCTTTTTTTGAAAGCCAATCCATCTCTGATGTGTTACATTCCGGCAGCTAGCAAAGTATAACAGGATGGCACATGGCAATGTCTGCTAGACTCTGAATCTCCAAATGTCGGTGTTCTAGTTTGCTAGCTGCCAGAATGCAATATACCAGAAACAGAACAGCTTTTAAAAAGAGAAGTGTAATAAGTTGCAAGTTAAGAGTTTTTAGGCCATGGAAATGTCCCAATTAAAGCAAGTCTATAGAAGTGTCCAATCTGAGGCATCCAGGAAAAGATACTTTGATTCGAGAAGGTTGGTGAAGTTCAGGATTTATCTCTCAAGTGGAAAGGCACATGGCAAACACAGTCAGGGTTTCTCTCTCAGCTGGAAGGGCACATGGCGAACATGGCGTGATTTGGTAGGTTTCTCTCCTGGCCTCTTGTTTCATGATGCTCCTCAGGAGGTGTTTTCCTTCTTCATCTCCAAAGATCACTGGCTGGTGAACTCTCTGCTTCATGGTGCTGCAGCATTCTCTGCTCTTTCTGAATCTCTTGCTTTCTTTAAAATGTTTCCTCTTTTATAGTGGAAACAGCTAGCAACAGAATGCAATACATACGAGAAACAGAATGACTTTTAAAGAGGGGAATTTAATAAGTTGCTAGTTTACAGCAACAGAATGCAATATACCAGAAACAGAATGGCTTTTAAAAAGGGAAATTTAATAAGTTGCTAGTTTACAGTTCTAAGGCAGAGAAAATTTCCCAATTAAAACAAGTCTATAGAAATATCCAATCTAAGGCATCCAGAGAAAGATACCTTGGTTGCAGAAGGCTGATGAAGTTCAGGGTTTCTCTCTCAAGTGAGAAGGCACATGGCAAACATGGTCAGGGTTTCACTCTCAGCTGAAAAGGCACATAGCAAACATAGTCAGGGCTTCTCTCTCATCTGGAAGGGCATATGGCAAACACAGCGTCATCTGCTAACTTCTTCTCCTGGCTTCCTGTTTCATGAAGCTCCCCGGGAGGCATTTTCCTTCTTCATCTCCAAAGGTCACTGGCTGGTGGACTCTGCTACTCATGGCTAGGTCATTCTCTGCTCTCTCAGAAATCTCTTTTTTCTCCAAAATGTTTCCTCTTTTATAGGACTCCAGAAACTAATCAAGACCCACCTAAATGGGTGAACACATGCCTCCAGTTAATCTAGTTTAACAACAACTCTTAATTAAATCACATCTCCAAAGAGATGATCTAATTACAGTTTCAAACATTCAATACTGAATAGGGATTAGAAGAAACGACTGCCTTTACAAAATGGGATTAGGATTAAAATTCAGCTTTTTTAAGGTACATACATTATTTCAAACCAGCACATATAGGATTCCAATAAACTAATCAAACCCCACCTGGAATGGGTGAAGACAGTCTCCACCTAATCCAATTTAACAAACACTCTTGATTGAATCTCATCTCCAGGGAGATAATCTAATTAAAGTTTCAGATATACAATACCAAATAGGGATTCGAAAAACAGCTGCCTTTACAAAATAGGATTAGGATTAAAACATGGCTTTTCTAGGGTACAAACATCCTTTCAAACCAGCATAGCCAGTGTCTAGGCATCTGCTCTCTCTGCTGGCACTTCAAGCATCTCCAAATGTCTGCATCTCTGTCAACTCTGAATTCTTTTGAAAATGGTTTCCTTTTAAAGGACTCCAGTGAGTGACCCACTTTTAATGGGTGGAGATACATCTCCATAAAAAAAGTCCCACCCAAACAATAGGTTTACAACCACAAGATTGGATTAGAATAAAGAACATAGCTTTTCTGGGGGTAAATTACAGCCTCAAACCATCCAAGTATCTAAGCCAGGAAGGTCCAATAAATGGTTGCCTTCATTTCCCTGGTGCTCTGTCTGAGTAGAACCAAAGGAATATATCTCTTTGGGTATGGGACCCTGTGTACATTCATGTGCATTGTTCCATTTAATCTTCACAATACCACTATAAGTTATTACTCCTGTTATAAAGATGAGACAATCAGAACTTGACAGGTTTAAGTAACTTGCTCTGGTTCACACAGCAAGAAGCACAGCGAAATATATATAATCAATCCTCCAACTCCAATTTCTGTGTTTTGCCACTATGTATCTTCCTTTGTTTTGCTATTTAACTCCATCTCTGCGTGTATATGTGTGCACATGCAATGTATTTTCTCTCTTTAATTAGGCTATAAGCTATTAGAATGTAGGGATTGCATTTTATATTTATTATAAATCACATTGTACCTTGTACATGGTACTCAACAAATGGAAATATATCTTTATTGGCAGTATGAAAATGATTTAATAGAAATATTAAATCAAAACTGATTTCTACAAATATATGGAGAAATGACAAGCCACTCACGATACTACAAATGCTTTCAGTATGTACTCATATTTTAACACAGAAATCAAGTTAAAACAGCACCAGAAGTGTTTTCCCCAAAAAGCAAATAATTTAAAATAATAATTTGCTATAAACTTCAGTGTAGTATAAATAAAAAGTGGTCTATTAAATTCGAGTTGACATTTAAGAATATGAGAGTTATTCAAAGGAGAAAGCCATGACAAGAACAGATAATCTCAACCTTTATGATAAATATAAGATTAGTAGCCAGTCAACAATTAAAAGTAGAGTCAATGAGTAAAACATATTTTTTTGAAACTCTGAATGGAATATGACTGATCTAAAAGTGGTTTCTGTCACCAGAGCCAAAATTATTTTGTGAAATTAATAAGATGCAAAGATCAAAAAGAAATTTATATAGAACTCAAAATACAGGCATTTTATTTTTAGCTCAACATAGCTGAAGCACATTGTACAAGAGAGAAATTTGCAGCCAAATAAACTAATAACTGGGCCACATTTTGTGCATTAGCTGCATATGGTATCAAAAGAATATATGCAAATGTCCCATATTACTGGAAGGCATCAGAATGTTTCATGGCTTATCAGTAGTTCAGTCCAATACATTTACATCATTCATTTGTGTTTCAAAATTTCTTGCAAACTTTTATGAAATAAAACAAAATCAGTTCTTGGTAGAAGATAAGGAAATTGATCTCAAATGAATTGTTCAAAAAACTGCCAATAGTTGAATGGGAAGCTGTCTAAGTGCAAATTTATTCAGAGAATGTAAAATCATGAAGGAGACATATGGAGTCATTCTCTTGATTCTGAGATGGTAGGGGCAAAATGAAAATTCATTCCCTTAGCTAGATCATACATGAATCAAAAGAATGAAACGAAATCCTGGTAACTGACTTCTATTAGAAAAATGACTGTTCTTTTTGTGAGGTCTACCATCACCATTTTCACATTCAAATAGCCCCTACTTCAGACACACACAAGCTTATACCCTGTGAGCAGATGGGGTAAGAACACAAATTTATTACTATCAGGCATTGGATTTTCAGAGACAGTCTTAGTATCAGTGTCCTGCACTCTTTACTCCTTGATCATCTGTTTCAGTGTTTGAATGCTGCTGGAAATGCAATATACCAGAAATGGGTTGGCATTTATAAAGAGAATTTATTAAGTTATGAGCTTATAGTTTAAGGCCATAAAATGCCCAAACTCAGGCATCCAGAGAAAGATACCTTGACTCAAGAAAGGCTGATCAGGGAAAGCACATGGTTGGTGCTCACTGGTCCTTTGGCTTCTGGCTTCAAACAGCTTTCCCAGGTGTGTTTTATTTCTGTATCTCCAAACGTCTCTGTCTATGTCAGCTCTGAAGCTGTTTCCAAAATGGTTCCCCTTTAAAGGACTCCAGTAAGTGGATTAAGACCCACCTTGAATGGTCAGAGACACATCTCCATGGAAACCATCTAATCATAAGGTCCCACCCACAATCGGGTGCATCACATCTCCATGGAAACAACTTAATAAAAAATATCCCATTGTACAATACTAAATCAAGATTAAAGAACATGGTTGTCTGGGGTACATAACAGTTTCAAATGGGCACGTTCCACCCTCTGGTCCCCAAAAGACAAATTCTTTCCATATACAAAATATATTCATTCTATCAAAATATCACAAAAGCCTTAAACCATTTCATTCACAATACGAATACAATACAAATTCAGGAACAGTAGAAAATCTCATCAAAATCAGTTAGAAGCATGGTCTGTTCTAAAGCAAAATTTTCCCTGGTTCTGGATCTGTTAAACTCAAACCAAGTTATCTGCTGCCAACTTACAAAGGCGGGCAGTGATAGGATAAATTTTCCCATTTCCACAGGGGAATATTGGAAGGAAAACAGTTCAAAACCCAACAGGGCAAACTCCATTAGATTTCAATGTCTGAGAGTCTTTCAGTCTCAAGGGTGTAGAAAGTGGCAATCCCACCCTTTCCAAGGGCTTCTGCAGTGAATCGGTTCTCTGCAAACACTGCGGTGTGGGCTGCAAACTTTGGAAACTTTGGAGAGACCGCTTTTCTTTTGGCTCCAACCACTCCAAATATCAGGGTAGCATCTGGGCTCTTTGCCATATCTGGGGACATGTACAATCCAACAATGGGTTGGCAGCAAGGCTCCCCCCAATCCCTAAGAAATGTGCTCCACCCTCTCTGAGGTTGGGAGCACCAAGACTCTTCATGGACATTGAGGGAGAAGGCCTGCCCTCTGCCTGCAGGGTAAACTCACCCTCTCCAAATACATGGGTGTGTCCATTCTCGAGGCCTGAGATTTCTTGGCTTTATACCTTAGTTTCCATAGTTCTGCCTTTGAAGTAATTTTTCCTTCAATTTGTCCTTTTACTCCCCTTTTAGTCTAGATAGGCAGTGCTTCCATTTATACAGGTCCCACAAGAAACAGGTCACTTTTCGATGCAGTAAACATATATCACACCCACCGGATAATAGGACTATCCATAAATCCTTTCTGGATAACTCCATTTCTAATTATGTTTTTTTTTTCTGAAGTGGCTGACTGATTCCATGTTTGGTTAAATCCTCACATGGGGCACTATTCTCTGGGGTCGTCCTTTCTGGAAGCCCAGGATTTTTCAGACCATCAATTTCTGGTTTCTTTGTACCCAAGAGTTCAGTTCTCAGCTTATGTCTTTCCTGTTGCATTTTCCCATAAACTGCAAGGAGAAACCAGGTGAATTTTCCATATCTAGTTTCGAAATCTCCTCTGCTAAGTGTCCAAGGTCATCACTCTCAAATTCTGCCTTCCATCAAATATCAGCACTTAATTTTGCCAAATACTCTGCTGCTTTAAAACAAGAATCACCTGCCTTCCAGTTGCACAACATGTTCATCATTTCTGTCTAAAGCTTTGTCAGAGGTATTTTTAGAGTCCTTATTTCTACCAATAATTTGTTCAAAATATTCTAGTCCTTCTCTATCAAGATATCCATTACTCTTCTAGTATCTTCCTTATCCACTTAAAAAGCTGTTCTGATATTTGAAAACTGCAGCATCCCACTCCTGATACCAAAATCTGTTTTAGTTTGTTAGTGCTGCTGGAACGGCAATATACCAGAAATGGGTTGGCTTTTATAAAGGGAATGCATTAAGTTACAAGTTACAGTTCTAAAGACCATAAAAATGTCCAAACTAAAGCATCCATAGACAGATATCTTGACTCAAGAAAGGCCAATCAGAGAAGGCACACGTCTGGCATCTGCTGATTCTTTGGCTTCTGGTTTCAATCAGCTTTCCTGGGGACATTTTCTTTCTGTATCTTCAAATGTCTCTGTCTGTGTCAACTCTGAAGCTGTTTCCAAAATGTTTCCCCTTAAAGGACTCCAGCAAGTGGATTAAGACCCACTTTGAATGGGTGGAGATATATCTCCACGGGAATCACCTAATCAAAAGGTCCCACCCACAATTGGGTGGGTCACATCTCCATGGCAACAACTTAATCAAAATATCTCACTAAAATATTAAATCAAGATTAAAGAACATGGCTTTCTGGGGTACACAACAGTTTCAAACTTACACATCATAGAAAACCCACTTCAATTCTCGCATTTTATCTCTCTTGCCATCCATATTCCAATGCTCTCAATCTCTCTTACCTCTTTGCCTTTGTACTCATTGTCTTGGTGGAGAAATTCCTTCTGCTTAATTCTTTTAAATTAACATAATGTAAAAGTGGCTTTTTTGGGGGGTAGTGAGTTTTAGTTTTATGAATTTTAATACCTGTAAACATTTATATAACCATCACCATGTGAAGATAGAGAATTGTTCAATCACTCCAAAAACTCCCTAGTGCCACACTTTGGAGTCACATGCTTTTTCCACTTCTCAGCCCTGGCAAACCAATGATGTATTCTCTAGGACTACAGGTTGGTCTTTCTGAGAATGTTCTATCAATGGAATAATGCATTAATATCTCACACATTTTGAGACTGGCTTCTTTCACAGTCCATAATGTCTTTCAGAATAATCCAAATTGTGAATCAATATTTCATTCCTTCTACTGCTGAGCAGGATTCCATTTTGTGGTGGTACCACAGTTTATTCAATCATCCACTGAAGGACACTTGTACTGTTTTCAATTTAGAACTATTATGAATAAAGCTGCTATGAACATTTGTCTCTAAACCTTTGTGTGAACATAAGTGTAGTAAATTGAGTAATGGTCCCCCAAAATGTCCATGTCTTAACCCCTGGAACTTGTGAATATGTTACATTACATGGAAGAATGGATTTTGTATGTGTTGTTAAATGAAGGATGTTGGGATGGCGAGAATATTCTGGGTAATCAAGGTGAGCCCTGAATATGATCACAAGTGTCCTTCAAAGAGGAAGGCAGAGGGCAATTTACTGCTGAGAGAAGACTAAAAAGCAGTGTGACCACAGAGGCAAAAATTTAAGTGATGTGTCTACAAGTCAAGGATCGCCACCAGAAGCTGGAAGAAGGAAGGGATTTTCCCCTAGAGCCTCTGAAGGGAGTGCACCCTACTGGCATCTTGATTTTAGTCCAGTGAAAGTGATTTCAGATTTCTGGCCCCTAGAACTCTGAAAGAATAAACTGCTGTTGTTTTAAGACACTAAGCCTGTGATAGTTTGTTACAGCAACCACAGGAATCTAATACAGTAACTCTTCATTATTCTGGGATAAACACCCGGGAATGCAGTCACTGGTTTATTTGGTAGGTGTATATTTAATTTTAAAGGGAATTCTCAGATTGTCTGTACCATTCTGGTTTCCATCAGGAATATATAAGAGATTTAGTTGTTCCGCATTCTTCAAAGCACTTGATTATATCAGGATTTTTCATTTTATCCATCCTAACAGATGTGTAGTGTTATAACATTGTACTTTTAATTTGCATTTCCCTAATGGCCAATGATTGTGAACATTGTCTCGTGTGCTTACTTTTCCATCTGTATATTCTTTTTAGTGGAGTGTCTGTTCTAGTCTTTTGTTCATTTTCCAATTGGATATTTTGCTTGCTTTTAAACTTCAGTTGAGTTTTGAGAGCTTATTATATATTCTATATAGTACTCCTTTTTTGAATATGTCATATGCAAGTACTTTTTACCATTCTGTAGCTTCTCTTTTCGTCCTCTTTACAGGGCCTTTTGCAGAGCAAATGTTTTTAATTTTGATGAAATTTAAATTATCAATATTTTCTTTAGTGGATCTTGCTTTAGGTGTAATTCCTAAAAACTTTTTATCTGCCTCAGAGAATTTCCCATTCTCAAAGAATTTCTATATTTTCTTTTAAAAGTTTTATGTTTTACATTTAGATCTATGATCCATTTTGAGTTAATTTTTATAGAAGAATGAAGTTTAAGTCAAGCTCCATTTCTTTGTCTATGAACATCCAATTTTTGCAATACCATTTGCTCAAAATGATGTTCTTTTTCCTTCAAATTGTATTTGCAACTTTGTCAAGTCCAACAGCTGTATTTGTGTATGTCTTTTTCTGGACTTTGGACTCTATTCCATAGACCTATGTGTTTATCCTTCCCCTGATTCTATGCTCTCCTGATTACTGTAGCTATATAAAAAGCCTTAAAATTAGCTAGTGTGATTCCTCCAATTTATACTTCTTTTTCGAAATTGTTGAATATTCTAGCTTCTTCGCCTTTTCTGTTTAGAAATTTGTAAATAAGCTTGGCTATATATACAAAGAATCATCCTCGAATTCCTTTATTTTTTATTAGAGAAGTTGTGGATTTAAAGAGCAGTCATAGGTAAAATACAGGATTCCCATATACCACTCTATTATGCTATGCATTGGTATGGGTCATTTGCTGCAATTGATGAAAGCACGTTTTTAAAATTCATAGATACTTCATTAATTTCTTTATGTCAATGTGGGAAAAATTAACATATCTGCTATGTTGAGTCTTCCAATCCAAAATCACAGGATATGTCTTTCCATTCATTTAGATCTTCTTTCATTTCTTTCATCTACATTTTTTAGTTCTCAACATAAGGATCCTATATATGTATTGTTACATTCATCCATGATATTTCATGTTTTTGGAGTGATTGTAAATGGTATTTTTAGATTTTAGTTTCTAAAAGTCCATGGTCAATATCCAGAGATATGATTGTTTTTTATATGTTGTATTCTTTAATGCCATGGAACTATGATAGACTGACATTTGTTTTATGATTTTTCTTCAGGTTTCTTGGTATTTTCTACATAGACAATCAATTTGATTGTGAAGAGGAACAGTTTTATTTCTTCCTTTTCAATCCATATGCCATCTATTTCTTTTTTTTTTTTTTTTTTTTGATTTACTGCACTGGGCATCCACTATGATGGTTAATAGGATGTGAGAGTGGACATACTTGCATGTTTCCCAGTCTTGGAATGAAAGTGTTCCTTCTTTCACCATTAAATATGCTAATAGCTGTAGGCCATTTAGCAGGATGAATAATTTCCCTTTACTCTTAGGTTGCTAAGAGATATTACCATGAGTTAATGTTGAATTTTTGTCAAATGCTTTTTCTGTGTTAACTGTCAAGATCATAAGGATTTCTCTTTCTTTTTAGACTTAATTGTGAATTGCATTGATTAATTTTTACGTATAGAACAAATCTTGTATTCATAGGATAAACCATGCTTGGTTGTGATGTATTATCCTTTTTATATATTGCTGAATTTGGGTTTCTAACAATTTGTTATATATGTATATTATATATATATAATATATATATTATTATATATATATATTATATATATTATTTTATTTTATTTATTTATTTCTTTTTTAGCATGGGCAGGCTCCGGGAATTGAACCTGGGTCTCTAGCATGGCAGGCGAGAACTCTGCCAGTGGCAAAGCCTCCATTGCCCACCCAATTTGTTACATATTTTTTGCTTCTAATTTATAAAAGATATTATTGGTCTATATATTTCTTTCATTGTGCTTCATTTTTCTGGTTTGCTAAGTTGGGAAATGTTCACTTTTCTATTTTCAGGAAGAGAAGGCATTAAATTGACGTCATTTATTTTTAAATGTTTGATAGAATTTGCCAGTGAAAGCATCTGAACCTGGAATTTACTTTTGAAAGCTTTTAAATTACAATTTAAAATATTTTAAAAGATAACTGCATATCCAGGTTATTTATTTTATCCTGGGTGAATTTTAATAGCATGTGTTTTTTGAAGAACTGGGTTAATTAATCTATGTAATCATATTTATATATAAAATTTGTTTGCAGTATTCCTTTATTATCCTTCTAATGTCTGCAAGGTCTCTACTGATATTCCCTCTTTCATTATGATATTGATTATTCTCTTTTTCTTTCTCACCCTTTTTATACTTTACACTATTATTGATTTTTTGAAAACTCAGATTTTTGTTACACTGATTTTCTCCATTATTTTTCTTTTCCAATTTCACTGATTTCTATCTTGATCATTTTCTTTCTTCCACATGCTTTCGGTTTAATCATTTTTATCTTTTTCTATTTTCTTAATGGAGAAGATTAAATTATTTGTTCAAAGGCTGTCTTTTCTAATATAAGTAGTTATAAATTTCTCTAATACTGCTGCTTTAGTTGTATTCCACAATTTTGATTTGTTGTATTGTATTTTCATTTTCAACCAGTTCAAAAAATTTTATGACTTTTCTTGAGACATACTCTTTGACCCATGTGTTATTTAGAAGTGTTTTGTTTAATGTCCAAGTATTGAAAAATGCTCCTGTTTCTTGTATTGATTTTTAGTTCAATTTTTTGTGATCTGAGCACACACTTTATATAATTTCAAATTATTAAAGTTTTATAATGCAGGGTATGATCTTTCGTGATAAATGCTTCATGTGCACTTTTATATATATATATATATATATATTCCGCTCTTGCTTGGGTGGATTTTTCTATAAATGTCCATTATATAGAGCTGGTTGATGATGGTGTTCAGTTTTCTATCAGGGGTCAGCAAACACTTTTTTTTAAAGGACAAGATAGTAAATAGTTCAGGCTTTTTAAGCCTTATATGGTCCCTCTCACACATATTCTTTATTTTCTATTATCCCTTAAAAATATAAAAACAATTCTTAGCTCACAGGTCATGTAAAAACAGACTATGCAATGGATTTGAGCAAGAGGTATAGTTTGCTGATCTCTGTTTTGTATCTTTGCTTATTTTATGCCTACCAGTTCTATCAATATTGAGAGAGGAATTTGAAGTCTCCAAACATAATTATGGATTTTTCAGATCTTTCCATTTATGTTTAATATATTTTGGAGCTCTAATATGAGATGCATACACATTTATGATTGTTATGTCTCCTTAGTGAAGTGACCCCTTTTCCATCGTATAGTATTCCTCTTTGATAATTTTCTATTCAGGAGACTAATTAGTCTGATATTAACATAGTCACTCTAGCTTCTTTTGCTTAATGTCTGTATTTGCATAACTTTGCTAATCTTTTTACTTTTTTAGTTACATATGTCACTATATTTAAAATGGGATTCTTTTCAGAAACCATATAGTGGTTATTTTTTAAATTCAAACTGATAATGTTTGTCTTATTAATTGGCATCTTCAGACCATTTAAATTTAATGCACGTATTGATATGCTTTGTGTGGGGTCTACTGTCTCTTGTTTCTTTTGTTCTTTTCTATTTCCTATCTACCCTGTCTTTTGGGTTATTTGAACAATTTTTAATATTCTAGTTTTATTTATCTAATGTGTTTTATTATATTTCACTGTATGTATTTTAATAGTTGCCACTGAGATTCCAATAGGCCTACTTAACTTTTCATAGTGTACCTAAAATCAGTATTTTACGATTTAAAGTAATGCAGAAACTCTACCATCAAAAATATTTTTTGCCCTCCTACTTTTTTGTCAGAATAATTTGATATTTTACATCTACACACTTGAAAACCTCACCTGATAATTTTTGCTTCTACCTCACAGACATTGGCTAAACCCTACTTGTTCCTCAGGTCTCAGTTTATACTTCATTTCCTTCAGAAATATCCTTCTTCAGACCCCCATAAATTAAGTTTAGGTTCTCTTAGTTGCAGTCTCATGATACTTAATACTGCCCCAAGCATGGTACTTCTAATTCTTCATATTATTGCTTTTTAAGAATTTGTATCCTCACCCAAAACTGTAAGTTCCATGAAATCCATGCCACTCAGGCTTACCATCATATCCCCATTGTTTAACAAAGAGCGTGACATGGAGAACTTGCTTAATTTATTCCAACTTTGATTCAATTAATTTTTATTGATCACCTAGAATCAAAGTTGAAGTAACTTTTTTTTACCTAAACTATAACCCAAAAACTCTTCATTACAATCTTAATTGTGGTGATAATTTAGACTTAAATAACCAGAAAATGTCATTCTAAACTTCACATAGCATTTAATTGGCCAGCGCCCAGAAAAATGCAGTAAATATCTATTATTAAACAAGGATTGTACAAATGCGTTTAACCGTTGTTATCTTGTTATGCAAGCATGTTATAACTGATATTGTTTCTGAGTCAGGCCTTTCTAGAAACATTGAGTCTGTTCAAAGACAGAAAAAAATACAATGTGAGGTAAAAATAATATGCCAGAGATATAACATCAGAGGACAGATCTGAACTAGAAATACAAATTTGAGTATCATCACTATATAGGTATCATATAAACCCATGATAATGGCATGGATGTGTTTAGTAAAGAAAAAAGATCCAAGGACTGAGCTTTGAAATCCTCCACTTCTTTGAATTTGAGTAGATAAGGATAAACCTTCAAAGGAAATTATAAAGGATTAGTCACTGCAGTAGGAGTAAAACCATGGGATGTTGATTAAATGAGATTTTTCTACCTACAAGGATGTTAGACTTGTAAAGTAAATGAATAATGAAAAAGAGGTCACCCACATACTCTATTCATAGCAGAAGTTGGTGGAATATATTTATTTCATCAAGGGACAATTATCTGAACAGTAATAAAGGTAAATTCTTGAAAGTTATCTGCATAATGTACTTTTGTCATTAGACATGCCTTTCATAGAGGATATTTTAAAATTACAATTCTTGGCTACATCTAGTAAATAAAGCCATCTTTGGTGGATGTCTACAATAACCTAAACACTCTAAAACATCTATAAAATTATTTTGGAACTATCTAGAGTACTATAATTGCTTTTGCATATGTTCTGCAGATTTCCAGCAAAAGTTAGTTCAAACAATGTAACCACAGTATCTTGTAAATGCATCTGAAAATAATTTTATTCAATCATTTTGAAATGGGATTGAAACAACATAGCAATTGAGATGAATTGTTTAAAAAAGCATATTACTGTCTTGTTTTCATTAGTTACACCAAAAGAAGCAACAGTCCATCATCCAACAATTCTCAAGATACCCATTACACTAAAAATTCTGAATCTGATTAAAATTCTGAATAGACTTCAACTGAAAAAATAATCATGAGGAAGAAATTAACCGAGTAACCAGTACTCTTAAGAATAAAACCTACGCTACTGTTTTAGTTTGCTAGCTGCTGGAATGCAACACACTAGAGATGGATTGGCTTTTAATAAGAGGGGATTTATTTCATCAGTCCTTCAGAGGAAAGGCAGCTAACTTTCAACTGAAGTTCTTTCTTACGTGGGAAGGCACAGGGTGATCTCTGCTGGCCTTCTCTCCATGCCTCTAGGTTCCAACAACTTTCCCCAGGGTGATTCCCTCCTGCATCTCCAAAGGCCTGGGCTGAGCTCTGAGTGCTGAGATGAGGTATGCTGAGCTGCTTGGGCTATGCTATGTTGAGCTCTCTCATTTAAGCACCAGCCAATTAAATCAAACATCAGTCATTACAGCAGGCATACCTCCTAGCCAACTGCAGATGTAATGAGCAACAGATGAGGTTCCTGTACCATTGGCTCATGTCCACAGCAACAAAACTAGGAACCTTCACCTGGCCAAGTTGACAATGGAATCTAAGTATCACATGTCCACCCCTTGTCAACTTGTCAACTACACGCATCACCTTAAATAATATTAAGGTGCAAAAAATTATCTTCTGGCTGTGGACCTATGAATCTCAAAACAAGTTATCTGAAGCCAATATGCAAAGGAGGACATTCACAGGATTCAGCTTTTCATTTCCATAGGGAGAAATTGGAAAGAACACAAGAGTCGCAAGACTCAAACAGTTCTGAAAACCTGCAGGGCAAACTTCATTGGATTTCAAAGTCTGAAAGTCATTTATCTTTCGGTTTTAGAAAGTGGCAGTCCCACCCTTTCCAAGGGCCTATGCAGTGGCCTGCCTCTTTCCAAATTAACCTTGGGGAACATTGAGGAGACCACCTTTTTCTCAGCTCCACTCTCTCCAGGCATTGGGGCCACACCTGGGCTCTCTGCCATTTCTGGGGCCCACACTCAACCCCTCCATGTGGTGGCAGCCAGGCTCTCCCTGGTCCCCAAGGAGCATGCTATACCTTCTCCAAGGCCTGAGGCTGTACAACTTTTCCATTGCAAGAAGCTGGGAGAATCATCCTCTGCCCTCAGGGAAAACTCTCCATGTATATGGGTGGGTCCACTCTCCTGGCTGGAGGTTTCTAGGCTTCAGACCCAAACTTCCATGGTTCTCACTCTGCAAACTCCAATTTGTCCCTTTTGTGTCCTCCTTTGTCTAGATTGGCAGTGATTCTGATTACACCAACAGTCTCTTCAAGCACTCCAGGACTTCTCCATCATTCTCTTCACAGTTCCCCCAAAATCTTCCTCTTAGCCATCCAAAAAAACCATTCCAACATATCTGGTACTTGCAAACCACAGCAGCACCCCACTTCTCTGGTACCAAATCTGTTCTAGTTTGCTAGCTGCTGGAATGCAACACACCAGAGATGGATTGGCTTTTAATAAAAGGGGATTTATTTCATTAGTTCTTCAGAGGAATGGCAGCTAACTTTCAACTGAGGTTCTTTCTTACGTGGAAGGCACAGGATGGTCTCTGCTGGTCTTCTCTCCAGGCCCCTGGGTTCCAACAACTTTCCCCGGGGTGACTTCTTTCTGCATCTCCAAAGGCCTGGGCTGAGCTGCAAGTGCTGAGATGAGGAATGCCGAGCTGCTTAGCTGTGCTACCTTGCGATCTCTCATTTAAGCACCAGCCAATTAAGTCGAATGTCACTCATTGCAGCAGACACACCTCCTAGCCGACTGCAGATGTAATTAACAACAGATGAGGTTCACATACCATTGGCTTATGTCCACAGCAACAAAACTAGGTATGCTCACCTGGCCAAGTTGACAACTGAATCTAACTAACACACGGACTATCTGGCCTTGTTCAGAAAAAGCTTGCCATTCCCTTGAAGAAAAGATTTTGTGGCTAACGTGAGGTTGAGAATGACTGAAGTGAAGGCGCCTCAATCATTGCAAACATACACCAAATGAATACATCCACAATTTTGGGTGAATACCTGAGAGCAAGATATCCAAACGTCTATTATTTGCATGTTTTGTCTTCAAGTATATTTTAGCTTTATTTTAATCTCAAGTGTAACCAATATGTTCTCCAAATATTATCTGACTTGCA